>CM076259.1:15403976-15603976 GCA_038380795.1 Pyrocephalus nanus
TGTCAAAGGAGAGAACTTGAGGTATGAATCTTGCAGGGTAAACTGTAAAAGTTTATGTAGTTTGCCCTGTCTGAAGTTTAAAATGGTAGTTTTTAGTGCTGTAGGACAGGTACAGGGAGCTGGAGCACTGGAACTAATCCTTTCTGACAAGCCTATCTTTTCTGTCTCATATGGAAAGTGTTTCCCAAAAAAACCCCAACCGATACAGTCTGAAATTTCATTTTGATTGGGTTTGATAGATCACAGTTGGCAACGCTCATCAATAAATGTTGCCTGGCTAGAAAAGCATCCCAAGCAAGTTTGTATCTTTAAATAATGATTTTGTGCAGTGTGAAAATGAACAGCTGCTCTCTGGAAACCTGCTCAGCGAGGCCTGTGCTGCACCACCCTGGAAGAATCGTTTTTACTTTTCCTTCTTCCACCAGTTTTTTTTTTTATCATTCACCTCAGGGGAAGTGCAGGCACTGAGCAGAAAGGCATTGTAGGTGTGTGAGCAGGAAGGAAATGACATCCACAGTCTGCCTCCTCATCCTCAGCTGCACTCAGCAACCCACATAATTTTCTATTTTGTTCTTCTTCTCCCAGTTAAAATAATAGCTCTCTCCCAGCCTATCAGTAACAGCACTTGCCAAAATTCAGTCAGCTTCCAGAACACCCGTGTTTGCCTTCATGAGCTCTGTGGGACTCTTGATGAAGGCCAAGATGCTTCCCTGGGTGCAGCCCAGGCAGTTACAGCTCTAATTTCTCTATAAATTTACCATTTTTAAACTATGAGTTCCTATATTTTCTCTGAGTCCTTATGAACATGACTTTTAGAGCTGCTTCTAACAGCAAGTGGGAATAATTTGCAGACTCTCTCACTTTATTTTTCTTGTGCCAGGACACCTTGGTTGGAAACGTTGCTGCCAGCAGAATTCCAAACAGAAGGACCAAGGGGGCGTTTTTGTCTCCCAGGAGCTGCTGTGAATGAGGCTCTGTTTGAATCAGCCTCTCAGGGCAGAGCCCAGTGGAGCACAATCAATCCTTTCTTCCCTGGAGCTTCTCCCTGTGTCTCACAGCACATCAGGTGCTTGGGGACCTCCCCAAGCAGAACGAGTGGTGAGGAGATAAAAACTGCCCCCACCTGGACACAGGTTTACAGGAAAAGAATTGAAAAGCTCGTGTTTAAAATAGGCTTCCCTTGGATACAGATAACAAACCTATCTGTAGATAGATTTTCATAGACATAAATGCATTTTCTTGCCTGTTACACCTGCTGGTTGTTCTTCAGCAATGAAAATATAAAGACTTCAAAAAGCTGACAGCTGTAGGTGTCTTAGTTTTTTAGGATTGTTATTCAGGATGAAATGCATCTTCCTTTCATCATCAGGTTAAGGTTCCTCCCAAAATTTTCATATTTATTTTTCTGTTGCTGTCGTCAGATGGTCTTAAAAATGAGCCTGCTGCCCGTAAGAGGAGAAATGAAAAATGAAATTTGTAATGACAGGAGGTGTATTTTTCAGGTTTTAGGCTCAAGGCACCACTCTGATAGGGTGATAATTAATGTTAAATAAATAAAACCCAATTTGCTACATATTCTTATCAGATTATCACAGTCTTCCTAAATGTTGGCCATGCCTAACCAGGGAGATAATCAAGGGAGTTTAAAATTAAGTCACTAAAGAGCACTGTAACTGTGGTGTCCAAGGGCTTTTGGTATTTGGGGGCAGTTCTAAATTGATTTATATTAGTGCACTCATGGTTTTTTGGTATTTTCTAAAATCTGTGTCTGACTTTTCTCTAACTCAATAACAGCACTTACTAGTTTTTATTTACATTTACAGCCTTTCAAAACATTTTCTCTCAAGCTTCTTTCAACATCCTTCATCCCTACAGAGAATTTTCCCATTTAATATAAATATGGAGAAATTAGTACAGTTTTGAGCCGGAATTCTCCCCTCTCATGGGAAGGTTTGTGCTCTTCTCTCTTCTTCGCTGACAAAACTCCACTGCTTGTCTTGCTTTTTGCTTTTGAGCTTTCCTCCAATAAAATAACTTTTGATTTACAAGCTAACTGAAAAGGTGCTACATGGATTCAGTGAGCTCAAGACTCCCCTCAAACGGCCAGTTAATAATAATCAGATTGTGATAAATGTCTCAAGGTATGTCGTTAACATGTGATGTAGCACATTGGTTGGGTGATCTGAGTGCATCATTCTTACATCTCACATGCACTTTTTTTGCAATCTGAATTTACAGTAAAACAGAGCTCTTGTAATTATTACCATAATAAATATAATTGTTATTCAATGCAATACACTGTTTCCTGAATGTGAGAAAACAAAAATCTCCCAGTGTGGTTCTGTATTTCTCAGTCAAACCTGGGGTGTATTGAAGGGTTAAAAGCAGCGTGTGCTGCATCAGGGAGGTCACTCCTGGGCACTGATCAGCTCAGCCTGACCAGAACTGTCTTCATTTCCTTTGTGTTAATTGTTTTAAGGCCAAAAGTTTGAATCATTTTCCCGGAGTGATCTGAATTCCAGGAGAGGCAGACAGGTCAATAGGTTTGCCAAGTGTGATTTATTTTCATATTTGTGGCACCTAATGGTTTCTGTAAATTTCAATTTGTGTTAGATAATTTACATCAGCTTCAATTTACATCAAATTTGCTGGTACAGGGTTGTCTCTTTATGGTTAGGGGAATTAATAATCTGAAATTACCAGACACTCCTATTAATCAAATGCCTTATTACAAGTAGAATGACTCCAATTATCATACATACAAGATAAAAGAAATGCTAATTGCCTTGGTTTAGAGCAATTATTCAGTAATTATCTAGACAATGGCAGGATAGGCACTATTATAGTTCTTTATCATTCAGGTAGTGCTGTTCTTAGGAACTGCTCTTCTTGTCTAAACTGGGGTTACTCCACTTGGTTTTGTACTTGAAATATTTTACTGATTTTAGTAGCATCTGTCTCTTAGTGTGTATATCTGCATGCACATTAAATATGTACATAATGAGTTTCTATAATTTATAAGAGAATTTTCCAGAATATCTTGATCCATATCTTTAATCCATAAAGAATTTTTTTAGTTAGATCATAAAACATAATCTAATGTATTTTTACTGTCTTCAGCTTTATGTTTCTAAGACAGTGGCACTTTTCTATTTCTCCTTCTTCATTAGCAATGGTGTACTTCTGAAAAATAACAAATTATAGTTCAAATTAGATGGTCACTCGTGTGTTTGCTCCTCTAGATTAATGTTTTCTCTCTGATTATTGTATTTAGTTGTTTTCAGATAACAAGGCCTGGATTTTATTACTAAGGATGCAACTTGCATCTCTTCTGGAAGCAGAAACCCCCAGTTTTCTATAAAGGATTCTGGTAATGCAGAATAGCAACCATTTTCTGTGTTAAAATCGACTATAAATGGAACCATTTACAGTGGTTTGTGGCATTAACTGGATAAATCATAATGGAAATATTTTCAGCGTTGGTAGTTACAAAATGCAACAGATTTGTTCTGTTCTTGGTCAGTTCTCTTTTAGAACAAATGGGAAAGTTTCCTTTTCTCTCTTTTGTTCCTTAAAGAAAGGGGAAAAAAGAAAGGAGATCATGAAAGGCAAAAAATGTGTCCCTCAAATTATGTAATTTATTTCTTTAAGCAAAAATCGAACATTCTTTTTCCAAAAACACAACAAGCAGGTTTGAGTCCAGACAATAAGTATGATTATCTGTGGTTTTGTGAAGCACAGCTCGGTCTTGTGCTATGATTTTATGTCTTCAAAAAGGCATTTTAAAAGCATTCCAGATATTTCCATGTAACTTTTCCGAGTATATTTCCCTACAAAATAATTTCTAACATAGACTGATAAATCTGTGTATTAAATAGTTAAGTCTAAAACCCTGTAGCTTGAAAGCTTCTGGTATTGTTATGTGTACTGTTGTCTTTTTACTGCCTTGTCCTTGGAAGAAGGAACCAATTGGGAAATCCTGAATCAGTAACATCACTGTTTTCTTACACTCAGGTCAAGATAGCAAAAGAAAATATTAATATTTGTACTATTCACTTGTGAAAAAAAATATTTTGGTTTAATATTTTTTCAGTCCAAAAGTCAGAGTTTCTAAAAGGTTGGATTACAGGTTTTGGTAATGTAAGAAATCAGAATTTTGGGACATTTCTCCCTCCTCTTGCTCTTCTATTCAACATTTTATTCAAAACTCTTAATGTATTTTGGAGCTTGGTAAATATTTCATTCTGTTCAATGCTCATTTAGAGCTTTTCTTTGCTGTCTTGTTTCAGCCAAATTGTTCATTGCTATTTTAACTCAAAATAGTACCTCAAGTTTTTGACTCTAGTGTTGAATAAATAAGACTTTTATATTTTTGCTTAATGTCTCAGATTAGAGTAAATCTAAATGGTCCTGAAAATTGCAGTGATTTTGCTACTCATGGAAATATTAGGTTAGAAATCATGCTTTTAATACTGAAATAGAAGTTGTGGGCATAAGCAGCTCCTGTTTGATGTTTCTCTAGCTCATCACCAAATGATGAGAATTTATGGAGAATTCAGACTATTTTCCCCTAAAATATAAGCCCAGATAATTATCCAGATCTCAGCTGGTCACCCAGAGGGTGGCAGTAGGTTTGTTTTCACTCATGAAGTCATAAACCAGCCTTAAAACTTCAACTGAAGGAACTCTGGCTTTAGACAAATTATTTGTGATGCTGTGTGTTCTGATTGTTAGAGGTTGGCATCTTCTAAAACTTCAGTTCTTTAGAAATGCTTCAAAATAGAAGCTGAAGCCTTCAAAGAAAATTCTGAATTAGAAACACTGGTTAATTCTGAGCTTTTTTATTTTGTTTGGTTTTTTTTTATGCTCCTTAGAAGTGAGCTTTGGACTCTGGTCTTTAACAAAATGATGCAGTCTATGAAATCTATGCAATTCACTGATTTTAAATAAATGCAGGGCAAAAAGACAATGCATAAAAGCACATGTACTGTTTTTTGCTGATTTATTAATGTAAAGGTGGGGTAAGATGTGCAGTCACAAAGTAGTTTCTTACAAGTCTCTAGATGCCTTATAGGTTTTTTTCTATTTTTTCTAGTCATCAAGACTTTTTTTTTCCCAAGAATACACCTAATTTTAAAAGTGATCTTGCAAAGTTTCCAGGTAAAACGTGTCTTTTATTTTTAAACAGGAAGGGACAAATTATTTCTCATCTGAGCTTGTGGCAGTTTTTTTATGTGTGTGCTCAGCCTGTGGGAAAACATCCTCATTTAGGAGCAGGTGAGGAAAGGCTGGACATGCACATGAACAATTGAAGTTGAGATGATGGATGCCAACTTGCTAAATGTTACAAGAGTGCTGATACTGAGGGAATCAAACCATAAAATAGTCCCTAAACCCTTCAGCTAATGTCCTTCAATTTTCTGCATTGAAAGGGGATGGATTGCAGGTATTTTCCATATTCTGCATTTCCTTGCACCTGTGTAAATCAACAATCCAGAGCTGCTTTTTTTTTCCTCATAGGTCAGAGACAATATTTTCTTCAGACCCTGCAAACGATTTTTTAAATCAAAACCAAGCCTTCAATCTTTGATTTTTTATTTTTTTTTCCCCTGTTTCTGGCCTACACAAACAGCTGTTGATTGAATTTGGAAAAGACTTTTGATTAGAGGAACCAATATCAATGAAACCCCTTTTGGGAAGGGGGATGGAGAAAGCTTAAATTGGTTGGAGGACCAGAACTGGGCCCCATCAGGCAGTGACACATCAGCCAGTAATGCTGGGTGATGGACCCACAGTGCACAGAGCTGAACTGTCAGCCCTCCTGGAAGGGTGCCTGTCGGGGTTGTGAACTAACTTGCCTCTCATTGGTTTCTGTGTTGCCATAGTTATTATATTGTCTCTTTGGATTGGCTAGTTGAATGGCCAATCCAGTCCTTCCCCCGCAGCCTTTATAAGCTGCGGGAGATTTGAATAAAGCTCTCTTTGTCTGCTCTCCGCTGCTGGACTCCCTGCGTGCGGTGTTGTCCCAGTTTAAATGGGACAAGGGTCTTCTGCTGAGGATGGATTAGGAGGAAAAGACCCCAAACTTTTTCCTAAGCAATTATTAATCCAAAACCAAGAGGCTTTGATTGAAGGGAAAAAAAAACAAATTATGGAAAAGGGAAAACAAAATAACAGCCCTTTATTAAAAGGTATGTTTGTATTAACAAGAACACAAAAAGAACCCAAGTAAACAACCAAGCAATACTACTATACCCACCAATAATCCCCTTCAAGAACAAAACCGATAGCCCGGCAAAAGGAAAATTTAAAATAGTTCAATTTTTAGCACCCTTTGGTGTAGTTCCAACCACAGTCAGCAGGGGGCGCCGTCGGGTCACTGGAGGTGTAAAACTTGTAATGTCCTGTACCATTCACCAGGTGGCGCTGTTGGGTCGTTGGAAGTGCAGAACCTGTAGTGTCCTATGGTAGTCACCAGGTGGCGCTGTTGGATCACTACAGGAGCAGAGCTTGTCACCAGTGCCTGTCACCAGGCAGCGCTGTGGGATCCCTGGTCACTGCCACGTGGGATGGGGAAAACAAAAAAAAAAACAACAACAACACCCCCCCCCGGGTATATCGGAGAAAAAAAAAACAAAAAAACTGATTCCTCTTCCCCTCCCGAGGAAAAGGAGGAAGGGGGGGGGGGCGAAGGGGAAGGGGGAAGCGAAAAAAAAACAACACCGACAACACAGAAAGTTCTCTCAATGGAAGAAAAACTCACGAACTCCGGGGGGGCCCCGACAAACAGGAATAGTTGGGAAGGAACCGCAGCAGCCAAAAAAAAACTTCCCTCCAACAGGAAAAAAAAACAACAACAAAAAAAAACCAAATGAACCAGCGTCTGCCAGCTCACAGCAGCCTCTCCTCCTCCCCGCGAGCCCGACTCCCCCCCCCACCTCCTTCCAGCCCACACACCAGCCCCAACCCCTCCCCCTTCGTTGCTAGGCAACTAATGTTCGACCATTAGCGCCCCGGCTAGTTCTTTTGTTTTCACCTAAATGGGTGTGCTGCACACACACACACACAGGGGGAGGGGAAGGGAAGAAAAATTCCTTGCTAAAGTCAGAACTATGACAGGTGTGGTCTCTGTCTCCTGGCATAAGGGCCTACGCCGCCCGTCCCTGCCACGAGGGACGGGCTGCGGGGGTGGGGGTGTCCTCAGCCCTGGAAACCTTCACCGAGCAGCCGGCAGGACAGGAGGACCCCCAAGGAACCCCCAAAGAACCGCAACAGGTGCCCTCCTGGAAGGCTGGCTGCATTTGCCACCTTCCATCTGACAAAATGTGTTTGCTGTTTAATACAGAGCTCTGCTCCAGCAGCAGAAAAGGCCCTTTAATACCACATTAGTGAGAAAGCACCGAGCATCCAGCTCAATAAAATGGATTTTTTCCTGCTTTACAAATGAGATGAGAAAGCAGATAACGTGGCACTTGCAACTTTTGTTCTGTGACTAGAAAAAATCTTCCTTTTTTTTTTTTTCTTTTCTTAATGAATGAGAAGAGACTGAAAACTTTTCGTTATCTTAAAGACTCTTCCCAAAGGGTTTTCATGGTGAAAATTATTCCAAGTTATTCTGAAGCTTCTCTTTCCCTGACAAACAGTGCCTGCAAGGACAGATGATGAGATCAGCAGGCAGTCACAGCCATTCCTCTCCTGATGCCACAGGAAGGGATGGTCTCGTGGTGCAGGATAATGAAAGACTTCAAAGCTGACCACCTGTTTGCTACGAGAGGAAAGCTGCTGAAAACTGAGCTGCTTTTTAAGCAGGTGTGTGATGTGTTTGCAGTTCTATTTTGACTATAAATGTATCATTGCAGGTTCCACCTCTTTTCTGAGCCAAAACTATTAAAAGTTAACAAGGTTATTTTCAGCTGGCAGCAACATGAACTGGTGCAGTTCATCATGCAGAGAAGTGCTCTATTAAATCAAGAGTAAGGCACCCAGAAACTTTTTTTTGATGGTTTATATGTATATATGACTACATACCATAACTATATACTTTGCTTTTCTCCTTGAGGGGATGATCAGAGAGCACACTGAGAGCTGCCACCTCCAACCATTTCAGACTTTAAAAACCCCTGAAATATCCCCTCATGTTTCTCCCATTTGTTCCAAGTGGAATGGAACATAAATCATGATGTGTCTTTCTTTCCTTAACCCTTTGCAGTTATTTCTAAGCATCACTTATGGGCCTGCTGAGCTTTGTGAGATCTTTTTGTGGAGGGGTTGGTTATAAATCTTATACCACCTGGCAAGAGAAATGAGTGTGTTTTGCAAATGCAGTGGAGTCTGAAAATGATCCAGGGGATTCTGAATGTAGACTCAGCATTAACAGGCTCATTCAGATCCTTTTTCATAGTTGTTTGATTTGGAGTCTTATCAGCACTAAAGTGCTCTTATGACTGCCAAATTCATGGAATGTTCACAGTCAAAACAGTCTTTGGGAAATTATTCCATGGGCAGTAGGGATGATTCCAGGCAAGCAAGCAGTGTAATCAGCCACACATTTGAAAGTTATTCTGATTCATTCTTCCTCTTTTTTTTAAATGCCTCTTTTTAAACCCTTCTTTTCACTGTGTTGAATGAAACTGTGCACACCCTACCAATTGCATGTGCATTAAATGATGGGAGTGAAGCCAAGGCTCTGTTCCCACTTGGTGCTGTTGTCCCCCTGGACGAGGATCTTCTCCTTGGTTCCTTCGTGTCCACAATTCCCACAATTTTCCCTTGGAATGTTGACCTGAAATCTGTCTGGAGCTTTGCTGCTACTGTAAGTAGGAGTGATACTTCAGTATATGAATAATGGGGGGACTTCTTTATTCTTTATTCCCCTTTTTATGTTCTGAAAGAATCATTAAAGTCCCCAGGATAGGATTTGATCAAGGCACTTGGGCACACAGTACCAGCCTCGTTTTGGGCAATGCTAGAACAGCCATGGTGTGGTGTGTCTTCACTGTAGAGTTAACTTGGTTAAAAGGATTTGTTTTCCATAACTGGAATAATTTTTTCCTGTGGTCAGGCTTGAAATTTTCCCACTTGCAGGGCAGATTGCTATTGCAATTATTTTATAAGTGGATTAAAGCACATTGAGGCTTTCTAGTGCACTTTTGGGTGGGGAGGTAGAGTGAGATTGAAGTCCATTAAAACAGTTATTCTAACAATACTGGAATGCTTTTTCCCTCCTTTAAATCTTACATATTTAAGACAGACCATTGTCAAACACCCTCTTCTTTCATAAAGCAAGGTCTCCTAAAGCAAACAAAGCACTGACTATTTTAGTTGAAAGTATTCACGGTGATTTCATGTCTCAGATATTGTGAATCACTGTTTGTTTGTTTGTTTGTTTAGTTTTTTTTAATTTATAGAGTCTCCAAGTAAAAGCAAATGGGAGGCCATGGCCTAAGTGGATTATATCAGGTTATAAAGCTACAGACAGCTTATCATGGAATGTGGGAACTTTACCTGGAGTATTAATTTTTCTTTTGATCAGTAGGAACATTTGAACAAGTCCAGCCAAAACGAGATTCTGTGAAGGGGTGACTGTTTTCAGCAGTGAGACTTGCACCAGAAGGAGTCTAAAAGATCATGGTTTTCAGACTGAGGCCCAAAAAACTACCAGAAATGTAAATATGAGGATAGAGGGGCAGAACCACAACTGATACAAATCTATAGAACTTTATTGATTTCCCCACCCCCCCCAGGTGAGGAAGTGAACCACTATATTTAACATCCATTAGTGGTGTATTCAAACAAACCTAAATAAAAGATCAGAAGCGTGATTACAGTTTCTAACATTTCAGACCCCTCAGCACTTTCTAATTTTTATGCACTTGATGCACCTCTGTTTTATTGATGCCCTTCTTGTGGTGTTTTAATACACTTCAGGGTTCTGTTGAAGAAGAAGGCTTAAGTGTTGAAATTCTTGTGCTCTTACCCAGAACATGCACATCTGGCACTGCCACAGTCCAGCTGGAGTCAATATTAGCACTGCAATTTTCTGCTATAGTTGAACTACAGTTTTGAAACTTCTCTGTAAATTTAGCCCCCAAACCCATACTCATCCACACAAATAAAGGTGAGCTGATGTTCAGGATGGGAAGAGATGATTAAAAATCAGGTTGGTTTTACATATACTTTACTATTTATGAATTTTTGTTAGCATTTTTATGTAACTTAATCAATCAGTGCATAGCATTTGTGGAGTTGGTGAATACTTTTAGGCATAACCAGGAGGGTGAGTTAAAGTTCTTCCAAGTAAGTCCCATTAAAGCCCCTCTGTTTCCCCTCAGAGGAGAAGGTCAGGAGAAAGGATCTGGATGCAACCTGTGAAAAAGTTGATTTTTCTAATCTCTAGGAAGACTTAAAAATCTTCAAAAGAAACAGTGAAGACACACCACACCATGGCTGTTCTAGCAAAGCCTGGGTGAAGCTTTGCTGGGCTGCCCTCCCAGGAAATGATTTCCCAGGGTTCAGGGGCACGGGACAATCAGGCTCACGCTCTGGGATTGTTTCTCACCGATTGCTTCTCCAACGCGCTGTGCTTTTTGCAGTTCTCGATTTGTCTCCCCCTTTTAAAGCATCTCATTTGCCATTTTTCTTCCTGTTCACCAGGATGTGATCCCAGACCTTGCTGCAGAACAAACTGTTCCCTTAGCAAAGGGCTGGGTGAGGTGTTTCACCTCTATTTATCTGCAAAGCACATCACGGACCAAGCGGTGCTGCTGCAGTGCCTGCCATGTTATTAATGCTGCTCTAATTAGGCCAAGCAGTTTTAATTAGTACACCGTCATGTAACAATCTCACAGAATACTTTGTGGAGGAAAATTGATCTGGCTTTAATGCTAATTAGTTTGCTGGACTCCCTGCCTTATAAATGGGAATTGATTGCTTCCCTTCAACCTCTCCTTTCCTAGTCAGTAATTCTCCCATTAACTCTGTTTCTCTTTTTTTTTTATTATTTTTTTGGGGTGTCCCTGTGTCTCCCTCAATTAATTCTGACCATGACCCCATCTTTTAGTGCAACATGAAAAGAACGGGGTTTTATCACTTGTCAGAGAGAGCCTTCCCAGGTTACATTTTTTCCTCTCCAGAATTTGGCAGATCAGAGCTCTGCAGTCTTCAGGACTGTCCCAGAGCTCGAGCTGACAGGGTTAGGCCCAGGTCAGCCCACTGGTAAATCAAAGCCAGCAAGGACCTCAGGCTGTGCCTGGAACTGAGGATTTATAAAGACAGGAGCATCAGCATTACAAAAGAAGGATTTTATTGGGTTTCACATGGGGTTTGTTTACTGCCAGTAAACTGCAGAAGAGTGTGACAAGGAGGTTAATACGAGGCAGAGTGAGCAACAGATAAATCAAGTGCTCCTGGCTGCTCTTAAAAAGCTCCTTAAAATCGGGATTAATTTGGCTAATTGTGAACAACAGCAATAATGGGTGAAAAGTCTGAAAATTCCAGCTCTGTAAATTTACAGCATTGTTCTGGTTCAGTTCTGCTGTCTGGTTTTTAATAGAGAGGGAATTAATGGGCAGAGACAGAGCTGACTGCTAAAATTTTGCTCTCTTTTGTTCTTCCTTTCAGTACTAAGGGACAAGTTGCAGCATTTAAGGGGTGGCTCCAAGGAAGGTGGAGATGCCTTTTTACAGGGAGCCCCAGGGGAAACACGAGGAGGATGTGGACAAGTTACTTCTGGTTAGATTCCAGTTATAGGAGGAAACTTTTTCCCAGTGAAAACCAACACCAACTGGAATAATCTCCCCACTGTATTCCACTGTTGGATGTTTTTAAGATTCAGCTGGACAGGGGGCTGGGCCATCTTTTTTGGATCAGGAAAGAATAGACAAGGTGATCCTTGATCCTTCTAGACTGGTATTCTATGAATATAATTTCTTTGGGATAGTTATAAAACCCAAAACCAAACCACAGATTAACAAACAAGAAAAACCAACCAAAAGACCACAAAACCCCCAAAGGATTAAATTAAATTTTATCTTTTTCATTTGCCTTTATGTTTTTTTGACAGTCACCACTCATGTCTTTTCCTGGACAGTTCAATACTTGTTTGTGCTGTTGCAGTACAGATGATGGGAATGAAGCAGGAGAAGAATCTCTCTTATTGAGCTATCAGTCATTGTCCATTTTTGCTTTTAGTGACATCAGTCATGTTCAAAGGTGAAGTTTTTTTCCCACTTCTTAATAAAATAAAAATCAAAAGGCTGCTATAATTTGATGAATGCATCTGTGTCAAAGAAACACTCAGAGACATTATGTATGATGTCAAATTACTTTTAGTAGAGATACTTCTAAAATGTGTGCTCACTGGCAGCTGAAAATAAAGCAGCCATTTGAACTTGGGTAAAATAAATTATTACAATTTTTAGTAACAGACTGGGCCATGAGAGGATGTCTTTACTAATTACTACCTGATAAGCATCATGTTCCTTTTCATGTTCCAACAAAATTGCTGAAGGAGCAATTAGGACTACACTGTGTTAGTGTATGGTGTGTCCTGAACAGTTTTTTACTCAGAGGATTTGGTTACATCAAAGTCTTGATTTCCCTCCCGTCAGGATGTACCTTAATTTTATACCAAGGAGTGGTTATCAATTCCCAGCTCTCCTCCTCTGGATGTTAAAATCCCTAAGGGAGATGTTGAAGATGTGCTGGTTTATCTCAGTCTGCAAATTAAACAGTGACACTTATTATATTATAAGATATAATAATATAATCTCCAGTTGTAAAAGGGAGGGGCCACACTGAAAATCTCCTTATTCATTGCAGTTTGTGACTAAAGTTGCCCACACCTGATTTGTCCCACAGGAAAAGCTCAAATTCTCTAACCAAAGGCTGGAAATCTCTAAATACTGACAAATTTGGCAAAACAGACTCATACATGAAATTTCTAAGCAGTTATCTTCAACTTCTAATGTTAAACTTATCCATATTTTGACATAGATGAAGTCTTGGCCCCTTAATAAGCTGCATTTTTAAACCTTTTAATACAGGTTATGTTAAGGACATCTTTCTGCTTCTTGCAGATCTCGTGAGATATGACTGAAACAGGTCAGGTTTGTCCAAGTGCTACTAAACATCACTTTTCTGTCTCTCTGAAAAACACAGGATTAAACTTGGGCACTACTGGGAGGTAACTGTCAGGAAATTTTGATTTTGACCACAGGATATCATTAAAAATATTTTCCCTGCTGTGCCACATGAGGTTTAATTAAATCTTTGTTCAAACAGCCTGAGTTTCCCCAAATGCAAGGATGTGATGGGAATACATTAGTATAATTTGGATATATGAACATGTGAAATTTTCCAGCTATCAGAAGTAAAAAAAGAATTGGCCTTTTGAGGCATGTTTTTGTCTGGTTTGGAGCTCTGTGTCATGGGCCCATCTCCCATCACCAGGGAAGAGGATTGCTCTTTTAATGGCCTTTCTCTTCTCTTAATCCAGAAGGATTTTCCTTGTGTGACCCTGGAGTGTCACTAACAAAGAGTGAAATTAGAAAGTACTGGCCAGCCTACAGATGCATTCAAATATTTATGTTTAAAATGTAAATATGTGCCCACACACGGTTTTAAAATAAAAAGAAATCAGGAGGCTTCAGGAATTTTTTTTTGGTTTGGTTTGGTTTTGGTTTTGTAATAGAAAAATACTGTGCTGCTATTCTGAATTTTAAGGTGCTCGGAGCTGATGAGGTTTTTGGTTGGTGATTCAATGTTTTAATTTGCTTTAGGGTGTGATTTTTCACAAGTATTTTATTTGCAAATGCATCTTGTAGCAAAACAAGTTAATTTCTCCCTTGGAATAATGTACACTTTGGGTTGTTCTTTTTTTTTTTTTTTTTCTCTAAAACCTCTTATTCACAAAGACCCTTTTAAAACAAGGAATGAGCTCATGATGAAGTGAAATGGGGATTTTATTGATCCTAAGGCATGTTTGCTTAGAACAAGGCAGAAGAGTAAAACGAGGAAAAGAAAAAAAACCAAACCACTTGGGCAAATATTCAACAGTGCTGATGCTGCAACAAAAATGTGGTGACTGACCCTTTGAATATAGATTTAGATTGAGGAGGATACTAAATTCTGTTAGCTTGAAAATAACCTGAGTGTCAAGTGCCTGAGGCTCCCTTTAGCTGTCTCCTTATTGGTGTTTTATATATAGTGTTTTCTGTCTCTACTCCTCCAAATTAATTTTCTTCATTTGTGGTGTCTGGCACATAAAATGTCTTTTTTTTTTTTTTTTTTTTTTTTTTTTTTTTTTTTTTTTCCAGTATGGATACGAGATGAGCTGGGCTAGAGGTAATTCTGATAAAGGCCTTGAGAAAAGGAAATGGGGAAACTTTGGAGGCACTTTGAGTCCACATCTTGCTGGGAACTGAGCTCCAGGCTTTGGGGAAATTGTACTGTACAGAGGGCATTTTTCATCTGAAACCACCTCCTGTGGAGGAAGGATCTGGAGACATGCTCTGCAGCTTCCAGCTCGTGCCTGAGATCAGTTCATCTCTTTTCTTGGTTTCCCAGAGCATGAAGAATTTATATTTAGCAAGTTTAGACAGACACTGATTTAATGAGGGAGAATCTTAGGTTGTGACTCTGTGCTACAGATCTCTTTTTCTCATGGTTTTAGTGTGTTTTATTCCCTTCTCCTGCCAGAATATTCTGGTCTCTAGGAAGTAACATGCCCCAGGTCAATCAAGTTAGATTCTTGTTATTCCTATCGAATATATATTAAAAAAATCTTTGATCAAACCAAAAAAATCCTGCCTAAAGAGTTGTTTTTCAGCCTGGGTTTTTTAATTAACCTGATTTAAAACAGGTTGTAGCAGCAAAAGTGAGGAGGTGATAAAGTGCTGAACAGGGACAGGAATAAGTAGCCAGGACAAATTAGACTTAATTAAAACTAATTAATGCTTACAACTAGTCTTTTTGCAATAGCTGCTATGTCATGAAACATCACTCTCAAAGGTCACATTTTTGAACAGCTGAAGAAGTTCCCGTGTAACAAGGAGGGGTTAGTTTAGGCTATTGCATTGCTGTATAAAAACAAAAACCTCTCTTTTGAAGAGCTAATTCAGATATTCTTGAATGACAACTGGCACTAAAGAGGTTTTTTTCACTCCAGCGTGGGGTCCACTGAACTGAGGTTATGTGGTAGGGATGCAGTGCATGGTGTGTGCCAGATGGGTCACGGGAAGTTTCTGTAACTCTGACCATGAACTGGCTGAAGAAGATTTTGCTCTCAAATCCTGCGTGTCCGGGACCCTCCCTGAACGCTGAGCTCACTCAGCTGAACCTCAGACCAGCAGCATCCTCTGAGCGTGTTCAGAGTTCTCCCCAGATCTCCAATCAGACTCAGAAACTGAGCAGAGGGGCATTTTTTTCTCCATGCTTGCATAAGTTACTCTCATCCAGCATATTTGTGTTTATATTCATGTCCCTTTCATTGTTACCATTCTGGGTTTATTCATTCAGGTTTTTTTTTAATCAGGTGCACTCACCCTTGGACGTTTTTTTTTCAAGGTACTCTCAGCTTGAAATCAGCTTTCATTGAATTTGACATCTGTTGATTGTTAGAACTAAAGATTGCTAAGATCCTGGTACAATTATTTAATTATTTTAGCTGAAAATTCACATGTCACTTCTGCCATTGTAGTTAGGGCATGGGTGTGTAACTGAGAGTTAACTGGATTCCTCTATGTTTGTATTTTACAATAGGGAAAAAATCCCAAAATTTTCATATATATATATTATATATTCCTCAATACAGATAAATTTAAATGTTGGTTACAGGCCTGCTGCCTGCCATTAGTCCCAAAAATGACAAATGCCCAGAGGTATTTGCAATAAAATGCCAAAATTATAAAGGAAACTACTGTTTTGAAAACATGTTTGGGAGAGTAGAATAAACAGTGTCCTGGTGTTTAATATTGGAAAAAGAGGCTGCCTCTGTTATTAATTTAAAATATGATCTTTGTCCTAATATGTGCCAGAGGATCTGTGGGTTTGCTGCCTGGTAAGACAGAACATTAAAAGCAATTCTGTTGTCAATGAGTGAAGTTATTTTTTAATCTCCATTTTCCCCAGGCCAGTGTTGGAATGTGAGAGGTGTGGCACAAACCCACACCTATGGACCATGGGATACACAGCTATGTACAAAGAGAGGAAAAGTGAGAGCACTGATGGCTTCTTGTGTCAACTTCCTGATGTTTGAGCAAAAAATCCTGTGGTTTGGTACTGCTGGGTAAGGTTTATCTTTTTCCCTCACACGAGGGAGATCCCCTATTATTAAAGTGTTTGCTTTATTTTATTTCTCTCTCTGTGTTTCCCTCCCCCATCTTTAGATTTATGAGCCATTGTCAGCTTTTTTGACTGCTTCTGAAAAGGGTTCCTGGCTGCTGTTGCTGACAGCATCCAGCAAATCACTCATTTCACAATGTTCCTTTTCTTTCATTAGAAGGTACTCTTCATTTTTTGGACATCCCTCCCACTTCACTGCAGGAATTTGAAGGGTTTTGCATTCCAGTCTCAAGCAAGAGAAAAATATTTTATTTGCTGTTGTTTTGAGATGTGAATTCAGTTCTGGTCCTCTTTGTCACCACTGCCTGAAAAATAGTGAAAGGCACCTGCACATTAAGATGAATGCTAATTTACAGCTTCTATATTTCAGAATAGTTGATTTTTACCTTGAAAAAGAAAGACAGACTAACTGACCTAATGGTGTCCCCTGTAGCACTGTTTTCTGTGTTTCTCTGATTAAATAACGTTCATGGGGGAAAATGCATTTTAGTTTTGTATGAGATGTTTGACATTTGGCAATTTTCTTTTTTTTTCCAATGTTCTTTGCAGTTAAGCCAAAAGACATCTCTTTTGTTTCAAGGTGAAGGTTTTCCCTTGATGTGAGCTTTGGTTGTGAGGCATCCACGTTTCAACCATGCCAAATGACAGTGGGAAATAGGTGCATTTAAAATATTACTGATGTTGAGAAAATCTGCTACTAAAAAAAAAAAAAAGGTATTTTTTCCTTGGACAAACAGGACAGATATTTTATTTGTGCATTGGGCTCCTCTCTGCCTAGATCTTGGAAGATCACAGCCTTTCCTGTGTCAGCCTTATGTGGAAGGTGGCATACCCCCAGAGAGATGCAGGTCTTGTAATACTCTAAACTATTTAATATAGAAATAAAATCATTGTTGCCCAAATGAAGTGAATGAATCTCGTTTGTTTCTGCAGCTCAAGCACAACAGTACCTGATTTTGCATCCAAAAAAAAGTCAGAAACGAGTGAAATTAATATAAAAGATCCACGTTTGCAAGTTATCAGCTAAGAAAAGGTGGAAGAGAGAGACAGTGTTATTGTAAAGAAAAAGGTTTTTAGAAATCTCCATTATAGATTTTCTTTCAGAAACTCTAGTCCTGCATGCAGTATTTTTTGGGGAAGGAGAGTATCTGAGAAGTTGCTACAGTGTCTGTGCTAGAGAGCAGTAAGTGAAGCTTTAGGATGTTTTCCAGTACTGCTGTTTGTTTTTATACTTGACTTTTTTTTTTCTTCCTGCTGTGTGAACTTTCTATACTATAAACAGAAAGATGCATGAGTGGGAGGGTTTTGAAGAGAAGAAGTAAGAATTTACTTGTGTAATGACGTTTAGGTAAAAGATACTTTATTATTTGTTGTCATTTGGGTTTTTTTTTTATTTATTCTTATTTTTTTTATTGCAGTGATAGCAGCTGTCTTGTCTTTTAACTAAAAGAAATCTTCCAGCACAGGGCAGAGTATCACTCCTTTCTGAATTTAAAAGCTCATGAGCTCTATCCTGTTTGTCACATGGAATGTTGCTTTGGGATTTATTCCTGGGATAGAACCTCAGTTATATTTGCCCTACAGGAGCACTTTCACTGAGATGCCCCTTTATGTTTCAGCTACAGAGATCAAAAGATTTACTGGAATTTACTGCCATGTCTTAGTTCTCAGTGTCTGAAACAGGAGAGGAACGTGGGAAGTGTTTGTGTCTCAGAGATCTGCAGTGAATGACAATCTGAGTTACTGCTGATACAGGTAAAGAACAACCAAAACACGAGGAGAAAGAAGAACTCATCTCATATTCTCTGCTTTGTAATTTGCTTATTAAGTAGATGTCCTTCCAGCTGTATTTCCCTTTTCTCACGACTAAGAGTTGTAGGAGAACTCACACAGTTCTGTCTTTCTGAAGTTTCTGAACTCACCTGTCTAGAATAGCAGGTCAGGATTGTAAAAGAATAGGATTTTGAATGGAATTCTGAATGAAACTGAAAGGAAATTTCTGAAGAAACATGATTCATGCTTAAATCTTTTTTGTTTTTAGTTTTTAATGTTTATCTTGAATTAAAGGCCAGGTTTCAGAATGTTTTTACACTGGGTTGAAAAATATCGATGGGAACTACATTTGAAATGAAACTTTCTGTTTGTTTCCTTTCTTTATTATTTTCTTTGCCTTATTGATGCCTGTAAATTTGAGGTGCTGTTTCGAGGAGTTTGGTATCAGATTCCACAGGGAATTTGTTTTGACTTGCTTGTGTTTCATGTGCCTTTCTGAGAGTTTTATCCCATCAGACCTTTTACTGTAATATCAGCCTGTCAGAGTGGATTTGGGAGTCCATCCAATCACCACCAATTAAAATGGAAGTAATTTAGCAAGAGAAGGCCTTGCAAGATCAAAGCTGGCAGCTTTCATGCAAGTTAGGCTGAAGTTTGAGATACTACCTATTTAAACATGAAAAGGTCTATAAAATGTCCACTCCTATCCCTCACCATGATGTACTGCAGCTCCCTGGACTGCATTTAATATGCAGCACAAATCAAATTCCAAGATCTGTGTTCTTACTTCACTTGCTATAAGGCAGTAATTCATTTTCCATTAATTTTCACACAGATTATACTTTCTTGAATATCAAAAAGAAAGGAGTTAGAATCAAAACTTAATCCAGAATTTGCAGCAAATAACAATAACAGCTTTTTGTCTTCCTTAGTGCCATTGATCTTCTGATTCCAACACACTCCTGTAGTTCCTTTAGATTTAAACAGAATGGCACAGTCCGAGGCTCAGCTGGGATTCAGCTGCACCCCTCTCTGAGGAGGAGTTTAGAAAGCAAGGGAGTCCTTTCTGCCCCTCATGACTCAAAGGTAAGGCTTTTAAATGACTTTTTCTAAGCCTCCCACTCTCCTGTGACAGGTAGAGAGGCTCTGGTTGCAACGAAGCTGTGCCCTGCACCAAACACTTTTAGATGTTCTGCATCCAGGTGGGGGATGTGGGGCTGCAAGGGAACGGGAACTGAACTTGCACCCACAGCCACAGGCTCGTGCTCCTCCTGTGTCAGCTCATCACGGCTGCAAATCTGTGCAGTGTGAAAATTATTTATTGCCACGTGACCTAATGGGGCTGGGGTTTATGGCTCATGTGAGGAGCAGTGACTGATGTCAGTCAGGAAAGAAACACCTGAGGCTTTGAGCAAATTTCCATTAGAACACCTTTTTCATATCATGGCATTTATTTCCTGAAACATTAACTTCGTTTCCTGCAGACTGTTTTAACGTTTAGAGTTGAAGGTTTTCTCTCACTTTTGCATTACTGGGTAACTATAATAATGCAGAACATATCATAAAGTTTACAGAGAGATGTAAGTCTGAAACGATGTTACACCTCAAAAAATAGAAACGAAACAAAGTCCAAAGAGAAAACTGTCAATGGAAATTGGTAGAAATTGGATATGTATGTAAATTACAAAAACTAATCTACTGAGATTCATTGGGCAAATAACTCCAGCTACTATTACTTGGCACCAAATAGAAACATTTCATTGAAAGTGCAGCTGCCAGAGAAATGAACTGATAAACATAAATTGAACATAAATGGCTGCAGGCAAACTGGAGTATCAAACAGAAGAGGAACAGGAAAACAAATGGTGCTTGTGTACATGTGTGTGCCTGTGTACAGGGGGTTATACTCATATAAACATCTGAAAGCCTCAGGAACAGAGGGGATTGTTGAGGATCCCCAACCCAGCAGGTTTCCTAGCTGAAAATCCCTCAGCCACTCTGCCCTGGGAAGGAGCCAGTCCAGAACAGGGCCCTGCTGCTGCTCAGGATGGGATGCTATCTGTGGTCAGAGGTAAAAGGGATGGAAGGATGAAATCAGGCTCTGAATTTCATGCCCTGCTAACTGATTAATTTAATACATTAGGCTGTTATATAAAAGGTCACGTAAAGTCTTAGGCCAAAATCTGATATAATTTTTATGACTTTAGGTTTGGAATTACTCCATTATTCCTAATAGTATGGGGGAAAACTGAGGTTGTGCCTTAGCCCTCTTCTGCTCCCATTCTCTGCTCAGAATCCCAGCTGGATGTGTCTTTCAATTAAACCCTTTCTCTAAGGACCACCCATTAGTAAACTCTAAAAATACAAATAAAGCCATGTATAATAAAATAATAATAAAATAAAATAATATTATATAAAAAATATAAAATAAATAATATAATAAAATAAAAAAATACAAATAAAGCCTCCTGCCACACACATAAATCATTCTCTGCAGTTTCCTAGAAACCCTGCTATGATGTGGTATTTAAGAGTGAATGTGGCCAAGGTTTATTAGACTTGAGCTGTATTGTGGGTAATTGTCCAGTAATAACCTTTGGTAAGTTATATGAAGCCTTTACTTTACTTAACAGGGAATGCAAGCTCCCAAAACTCGAATATTATCATCATTCAAGATAATGAGCAGCACAAACCATTCTATTACCAATCTAAAAGCAATAAATGTCAAAGTAAAGAACTGTGCAATATTCTGGCCTGGAAGAACAAAGGACAAAAGGAATGATAATGCCTTTTTATATTTGCAGTCTGTTATATCATGCATAACAAATGACCCTGTAATTGTAGGCAGTGTTATTTTAACAGGTTGTAAAGAGAAAATGTTGTGGGTGGGAAGGAAATGTTTTGAACACTGCCCTGAAGAATGCTGTAGGGGCAGTAAATGGGAATACATGATGATTTGTTTGAGTTTTATGCCGGTGACTGTGCTGGGTTACTCTGTTTGGTTTATCACCAGGATCACCCACAGCTATGCCATGGGACACCAGGATCCTTGTTTGCCTTGTTGATGGTTTTACTTACAACTTGGTGATAGCCCCAGCTCTCCTCTGACACAAACATAAGCAAGGACAAAAATACCCTCCAAAACACAGGTTATTGATTTATGGAAATGTCTTATTTGGGCATTTATGGGCCATTCAGAGGTCACACAGCACTTGGGTGTTCATTCATTCGCCGTGAGCCCAAGGATTACAAATAACCAGTGCTCTGTTAAGTCCTCGTGGATTGGCAGAAAAACTTCACTTTGAGCTGTCTTGATTAATTTTTTTATTATTATTTATTTCATTTTTATTTTTTTGTACACAAAAGCAAAGCTAGTAGGCTATTCGGTCAGCATTTAGAGCAATTTTTTTCAAAGTAGGGGGGGAAGGAAATTGTCTGAAATTCAGGAAGCCAATGCCTCAGCTGCCCCTTTGTTAAAAGTAGGATAATTCTTTCTTGCACCTTGCATTCGTTACTTGTTTCGAGAGAAACTTTTTACTCAACAAATGCTGTCTCTTAGTTTGAATGTGCTTCATGTCAAAGCATGAATGCCTGCAAAGCAAAGCATTTGCTAAAACAAATATTTAAGTGGCACTGTTGTCTGTGGTTGAAAGAATTAATTCAGGCAGCTTTGATGGACTGTGGAGGCAATTAGCAAATATGGCAATTATCCTTTGGATCTCATTCACCAATCTGCACAGTCAAAGTCTGTACCCAGGTCTGAAATAAACCCACCTACCTTGCTCTTTCTGTGCTTGTGGATATGAGAGAACGATTTACCTGTAAGGGGCAAGGCGGAGAGTTCTTTGTCCAGAAATGACCCCTTTGCTGCCAATCTGTTGCCTGATAGCTCATGTCATTCTTTGTGCCTTCACCCCTGGGCCAGCACAAAAGATTCCAGCAGATTCTGCACCCTGGAGAGGCCAAGCCCTGGGTGGTTCCATCAGCTGGAATTCCATTTTGTCTTGCTTCAGTGCTTTGTTATCCGCTGGCACACAGACCATAAATCAGAGAATTATAGAACAGCTGGGTTTGGAAGGGACCTCACAGATCCTCTGGTTCCAACACCCCTGCCCTGGGCAGAGACATCTTTCACTGGCCCTGGTTGCTCAGAGCCCCAGAGCCTGGCCTTGAACACTTCCAGGGATGGGGCAGCCACAGCTTCTCTGGGTAACATGCAAAATATGATATTAAACTGAACTACCCTTGCTGGTATTATCTTTAATAAATATGGTATTAAACTGAACTACCCTTGCTGGTATTATCTTTATTACAGTTTTTTAACAAGTTGCCTCTGTCGTGTGCTTGTTGTTCATAAGGTCAAGTTACTTCCCCACCCAAAAAAGGGACCCCAGTGTTTGACAGAGAGAAAACAGCCCCTCAGAACACAGCTGTAAAACCTGGGGCTTTATTTGTACTGCTGCTGAATAGAAGTGACAGGAAAAAAAGCAGCAAGCAGTTATTTTACATATGCCTTTCTTTTGCAGGGAAAACAAACGATTAAACTTCTCAATATCTGTATTTTCCCGTGGGCACAGATCCCAAGGCTGTTGAGGGAATGGCAGGGGGTGGCAGTGCCTGTCCTGTCTCTGCTTTTGGAGAAGATCAGAACCCGAGCCTGCTGATGGCACAGCCAGGCTGCAGTTTGCACAGCAGATCTCAGAAAGATGTTCCCCAGGAGAGTTGTTTACACAGCCATTTTCAGGTGAGTTTCAGAGTAATTAACACATAATAATAATAGTAATAATAATAATAATAATAATAACGGTTTGGGGTTTATTTTTGCTTCTCCGTCCTGATATCTGAATGTGTTGTGCTACAGGTTTGTCTGTGTGTTCATCTGTTTCTGTTTGTCTGTCATTTTATATTGGGGAAATTGATTTGGAATTGCTTACATATTGAGTTTTAATTTCCAAACTGAGTGGGAGGCCACAAGAATGTTCCAAGTATCAATCTGAAGACTTCTGATGTTACACTGGAAGTACAAGAATGTATTTCATATCTTAGAAAACAGTTTTTACTGAATTAGCAAATAATTTTTGTCAAGCTGAAGAAAAGCACCACACCTTTAATTTTTCCTGTTAGCCAAAGAGAGTGTTGATTTAATTCTTTTGAATGGCAGGTAATGTCCTGTATATGAATATCCTGCAGTTCATTTATGCCAAGCAAACTTTATAAGTTTACTTTTTACTGCCTGTACTTCTGTTAGGCTTAAAAACCTTCTGTAGAGTCAACACCTATATATTAAATTTTTACTAAATTAATAGAGGATTCCTGAAGTTGTTCATGCATCCTGGAGGCAGAGAACTCGTGCTAGCAGGGAACTGCATGGAATGGCAGTACCAGGGTCTTGTGGGACTTCCCTGGTTCCAAATAATCTCATTACACACGTTGGAAGGAAGGGCTAATTAAAAGTGTAAAGGAGCAAATGTGGTGTTTGGGAAGCTGTTATCCAAAGCTGTGCTGCTGCATCTGTTATGCACTGCAATTAGTCATAGTTTAATGAGAAAATAGGAGATCTGAAGTCTGCACATCTAAAACTACCCCCCTCTCCCCCCAAAATACCCCACCAACAGTCACAGAGCACCTGTAATGCTGGAGTGGGAAAAGCATCATTTCAGCAGGTGATTTTGCTGCTGTGGTTTTGCTTTGATCCAGATACGAACTGGTTATCAGGCTTTTAAAACTGGAAGTGACAATCGAGTTTCTGATGTGGGATCAGATGTTATATGTGGATATTCTTTGGGTGACCCACATGAATATATCTCTTCAGATGACATGGGTGCTTGTCCCACTGGGATTTTTTTAATTAGTAAAATTGTAGGGAAAAAAAGGAAAGGTGCACCTTTAATTGACATATATCTGTGATATCCTGCTGGGATAAAGAATTAATTCACTGAAAAATTTCTAGATTTAATAACAACAAAAAAAGTATTTATGACGGCCTTATCTTTCCTTAAGTCTTTTACATGATTGTATAACTTCAGCTATATGAGCAGATCTCTTCTATTAAATGTTATCTAATAGTTATGATTCCTCTGGCCTTGCAGTGTGGTGAGGATTGTAGCTTTTTCTTTGTTCACACCCCCACCCCTCCCCAGTGCATACAGGATTTAAATCATCTAATAAAAATATGAAGTTAATATTAGAGAAAAGTAGAAGAAAACAAAGGGTATTTCAGAACTAACTTCTGGTGGTACAATGATTTTTAGCAGCATCCAAAAAAAAAATCAGCACTGTCCACTCTTCTATCCACAGAATCCAGAGTAAGTAAAAATAAGGTGAAAAGCTTCCTGCCAAAGGATGTAGGTTCTGTTCCCCTTGCCCAAAGAAAAAGGTTTCTCTGTTATATCATTGTAGTGCAGATGACACTGAGCTGCAACACAGAAGACCTGTATTTTTTCCTGGCTTCTTCCCCCAACCTAGCACTGAGACATCTCATGGGATCTCTTTCTCCTCTTAACTGCCTCTGTCTTGTTCAATTAACACTCTAAAAAATTTCACCTCCTGTGATCTTACAGAGAGGTTCTGATTTTGGTTGATGCCTCTACATAAAGACAATAACAAAAATCAGCCCAGTCTGCCTCCGGGGTTTGGGAAAACTGTGGATGGCGCAAAACAAATACCCCGTGGGAAAAATGGGAGGGAAATGGCATCATGAAAGCAGCACTAAATGGCTTCAAATCCCTGCAGGGATTGCAAATGAGGCAAAATATTTCAGCAAATAACCCTCTCTGGACACATTACTGCTAAAACTGCTGTAAAAGGTACAGGGCAGTATGTCTCTACTTATGTCATACAGTATTTTTTGGTGTTTGTGGGGTTTTTTGCTTGGTTTTGGTTGGGTTTTTTTTTGTGTTTGGTTTTTCTGAGGTTTTATTGATTTTTTTTTTCTGAATTTTTTTCTTGTGTGTTTGTTTTTCGTGGGTTTTTATTTGGGTTTTTTGTTTGTTTGTTTGTTTCTTCATTAAAGACACGCCTCAGTGTCTCTACCTGCACTCTGTGAAGTCAGCAAAATCCCTTATGTATCAGAATTCAAATTAAAATCATCTGTCTTCCCAACTCTTTTCCTCTTCAGATTCTCTCCTTCCCTCCTTCACCCCAGCTCCTTCCTTTGCCTTAACACAAAAAAATTGCTGAGGGAACTGTATTTCCTCAGAAATAAAAGATTTTTCTTGGTTCTTGCCTCTGTTTTCTTTATGAAAATACTTAAAATAAATATTTCATTTGAAATGAGGAGCAAGAAACGGGAAGGATGTGATACAGTTTTCTTCTCATCATTATGAGATATTTTTAAGAGGATTTCCTCAAATGTCCTTCCCAATATTCCACTTTCCTTCCCACGGTCTCTTTTTTTTTAATATTCATGAAGAACTTGAAGCTGGGGGAGATGCTGCTGTGGCACTTCAGGAGATGATCCGAACCCAGCGTGGGGAAGTGTATTCTTTCAGAAAGCAGAAACAGAGGATGTGTGAGGGAGGATTAAATGAGTGTTTTAGAGACAGTAAAAACTTGTATTTCTAGAAAAACAAACAAAAAAAAAGATATTATGAAGCAGAATACTTACAATTCAGATTTCCCCCCCCCCCCATAGTTCTGCTCTGAAAGTCTTGAGATTTTACTGAAATAATTCTGATTTTTTTTTTCTTTTTTAAGTGGAAGTTGAAGTTTGAAACAGACTTAGTAAAGGCACATTTACATTTTAACTGAGGTCTTGTGATTTCAACCATCTCTCAATTAAATCCAGGCACCCACCTGACCAAGTGCACCCTTATCCACAGGACAATTGCATTGGTCTATGGACAGGCATTTAATTTGTTTCTCACATGGATTTTATCTTCTTAGGATCCAAATCTGAAAGGATTTAAGTTATCTAAATTCTTCCTATGGAGCAGTGGTATCATTTACAGTTATTTTGATCATCATTACCTAAAGGGCTTTTTATTTCTTTCAAGTTTGTTAAAATCTTAAGGATATTGTAAATTGCCTTATCTCAGTCTAAGTCACAAGTTATAAAAGGAGCTGGGGATCCAAACCTCTTAAAGCAGTTTATCTTCTGCCATAACAGGTACAATAACATTTAAGTGATTGACATTTTCATGTCTGACTGATGACCTACACCTTGTTTTATTTTATTTTATATAGTAGTAACTGTATTAAAGACACAAAATATTGTTCTCTTTTCCACTTCTTCCTCTTCCCTCTTGCCTTTATCAATCAGCTTTTCTACCTCCTCAACAAAAAGTGACTTTGTCCCTCCCTCTGGGGAACAGGGAATAGGGAAAGTCACTTGTTTTTCACCTTAGCAGAAAACAGACAATATTTCTGATAAAATGTGGAATTTGTATTTAATTTAATTTTTCTCCTTCACAGGAACATAAATGAAAATAACTTACTGACTGACTTAATTTGCTAACTCAGGGCCTGGCCTTGAAAATAATCACCTAAGCATTGCCTTGGGAGGTTTGCTTTAAAATGCAAGCAAAATGGTTGTGATGTCAGGGTTTTGTTGCTCTCCTAGAGCTTCCCCACCACTCAGTGTTTCAACCAGGGAAAGCTTCTTTCCTGCAGGCTCAGTACTCGCATCAGAAATGGGATGTGCTGACAAACAGAGCATGTCTACAGGCAGGGAGAAGCTCTGTTCAAAGCCAGCAGCATTTGGGACTTTGGTTTTTATTCCTTTTAAACACAGCTACTGACATTTCCTGTATTGCTGAGGGAAATCTGAGAGATGGTCCATGTATTGGCATTTCTGCTGTGTGAAGGATCAGCTCTTAGTCCTCTGTCTGTGCCAGACTATCATTAGCACGTGGAGGAGTGGGCATGAGAGTGAACAAGGCTGATTTTGTCACTGAGACTGTATTTACACTTAACAAATCCAAGTTCTTTGTTAGAGAGGAGATTTCTGAGCCTCCTGTAAGTAAAGCATTGTTGGAACTGTCAGTTTCTGATCACTGGTGGGCAGTGAAACCTGTTGATTTTTCAGCTTAAGCATTCTCTGGATTGATTTTGATGTTGTGCTTTGCTGCCTGAAGGTGGATGGACAGATGGGCTCCATCCTCCCAGATGAAAACCTGATCCCCTTTCTTGATGGAGCACTGGACACATCGTGGCATTTGAAAAGAAAATGTCATTTTTGTGCCTTCTGAAGGTGGGATGAGATGTGCTGCCTGCCCTGGCAGCTCTGAAAGCTGGAGCAGCACCAGAGAAACTGAGGTTGAACTGCAGCAAAAGGGTTGGTTAATTCAGTGATCTCATGGATGCTCTTTGTTGCAATTGCCACCATGACTGGGTTGGTTTTCCCCTTGGTGGACTTTCAGGAATTGCACTCTTGCACATGGAATTGGCCTGTGTAAAGGAAACTGGGAGTGGTCCTGAATTTGAAATGGAAAGGGAAATGGGATGTGGTTGTTGTTAGCACACAGTGGAGGGTACAGTGGAATGTGTCCCTCTGTATGCACTTGGTTCTGGGAGAAACAAACCAAGGGCTTGGGTGAATTGTAAAAACACAAACTGAAAAATGCTGACTTTGGCTACAAGGGATGAGTTAAAAAGTTTAGCTCCATCTCACATAAAGGTTGCACTGTCTGCATTACCCTCAATAACCTTGCTAGAGTGATGATTCTTTTTTTTTTTAACCTTCTGTCTATAAAAGCCTTAACAAGATATAAAACAAACACCAGAAATAGCCTTCACTGCATTTTCCAAAGGTTATTTTGTGGCACACTTTTTTTTTTGCCCTGGGTTTCCTTGCAGCAGCTGAATTATTGTGTATTTTCAAGCTGTCCTGTGGCCTTTTTGGCTGCTGTGGGTCACCTGTTTGCCTCCAAATTGAAATGGCTGTTTCCACATTTCTTCTCATGTTCTGATGCAGAGGAGGAAACAGGGCAAAGTGTCAGTCAATTGGACAAATTGTTGCTGGCTCAGCTCCAGGCTGTGAAGAGCCAAGCAGGCTGATGGCATTCAGTCTGAGACAGAAATCCCTACAAACCTAGATATATATACATATATATATATATAAGCAAAAGGAAAATGACACCTGGAAAGTACTTTATTGTTACAAAGTAATGTGCAAGCTGTTTAGTGTTGAAAGGTTTTCATATCTGACTTTTTCTGGAGTCCAAGAGAAGTGATGTTTTATACAAATCATACCAGGTCCCTGGACATTATAAAAATGTTTAAAAAAAAAATAAAAATATGGGCTGATGCCAAAGTTGCATTAACCAAATAATTCAGAATGCAAGAGCTACATTTCTGTTGAACTCTCTTTTTACAGGTCTGGTATACTTTGGTAGAAAGAGGAAAAGTAAAAAGGAGATCAGAAAGAGTTGACAGCTGGCTAAATGTTATGCTTATCTTGAACCTAGACTGACATTTAGAAGAGAACAGCATAATTTCAAATATTGAATATTAATTAAAGTGTTACAAGGCTGAAAATGTTTCACTAGTTTTGTTTGATTCAGTTCTAACAGCATTAACAGCCTTTTTGTTTAATCCTGGTTCTATTACTGTGTCTTTCTTGTGTCCAAAAAAAGACACCGATATTTTATCTCACTTTTTTCATCAACAGGAAAAAATATAGCGAAGAAATGAGTGTTTCCCTCAGAATAAGACTCTGAATCCCTCAAAATATGACCCTGAGAATGTAGGAAGGCTCTTGAGTCCCTATTTTTAAAAAAACCACATCATTTTAACCTTACCCACTGTAACAGCTTTATTCCCACAAGCACTACCTTTAAGAGACTAAGAAAAAAAAAAAACCCTTGAGAATTTAAAGAAGTAGGAGAGGAAACATCTCCTGTCCAAAATATCCACAGTGAGTACAAGGGGGGATGTTTTGAGAAGTGCATTTCACTGGGGAAGGCAGGACTGGGAATGTAGTTTGGAATGTACTTATTCTTTTAAGGCAGAGCTGACAAAAAGAGGTTGAGATGGTGGGTCTAGTAATGCTCATTTATAGCTGTTTCTAAACATCTGCCACAATTGTACTTTAATATCCCAGAGTATTTGCCTAATCAGTTGAATGATGAATTTATTCCTAACCTTTATTCCAGCCTGTTTCTGAAATGAGCTGCCTTTGGACTGGTAAATAATGATCCCCACCAGCAGTGCACCCAGCATGAGGTCAGTTGGTTCTCCTTTGACCACTTTCTCTTGGTATTTTTTTCTTTGTTTTGTTGAGAGTGCAGAACAGAAACATTTCAAATGGAGCTAATTTGATGTTTCTGGAAGAGCAGCCTTTTGTAAGATGTTTTGGTTACATGGCAGAGCAGCTTCTATAAGGAGCTATTTGGCCAAGTACAGCTTCTTAACTCCAAACAGGGGGGAAAATTACAAAATGACTACTCGAGTGAGTCCAGCAAGAACAAGGAAGATAATGTTAACAAGCCCTGGGAGACAGAGCATTGGCTGAAATTCCCATGTCAGTGCATGTGCACAGCACACAACTTCAGCATTACTGAGCTTCTGGGCAAGCCCTGAAAAGGTACTCGTGGTTTGGGTTTGGGGGGGATTTTTTGTCTTTTTCTTTTCTTTTTCTTTTCTTTTTCTTTTCTTTTTCTTTTCTTTTTTTTTTTTTCCCTTTTTTTTTTCTTCCTTTTTTTTTTTTTTTTTGGTGTGGTTTTTGTTTGTTTTGGGAGTTTTTGTGCATTTCTGTTTGGTTTTGGTGGGTTTTGTCTGTTTATTTGTGAGGATTTGTTGGGGTTTTTTTTATTTCCTTTTTTAAATTACACAAACATGATGCAGTTCTCCTGCTACTGCTGAATTTGTGCAGGGGTACACTCTCCCCTTAATAAGTGTTGCTTTGTTAGAATTACGAAGTAAGTGGCAGCTGTGAAGATGTACAAGGGACACCAGATATTTATGAATGTTTCCTCATGGACTTCTGCTTGTTCCTTCCATCATCTTCCATTCCATACCAGTAAATTAGAGGCCACTGTCTTCTTGGCACCCTCCCTTCACACAATTCACCTTAAATTGGTGTGTCTGGCCTTTGTTTTCTGTTCCATAAAAAGCATCTCTGTCTTGCTGGAGAGTATTTAAGAGGCAAAGCAAATTTCCCATTTGCTTCAGAGGAAGAGATGCAGGGCTGGCTAAATATTTCCCCTTTTCCAAATACTTCAATCATGCTGATTGAGAATGGTGCTGAAAGGGGCAATGGTTTGAATGATTTTTTGGAATGTGATTTGAGTTCTTCTTTGGGTTTTGACTTACAGTCATCAGCTCAAAAAATGAAACCTAAGAAAATGGAGCTACCAATTTATTTCCAGATTACTATGGAGGCTGAAGAGAGAGAGAGACACAACACCCTGCAGCAACTGGACATTTTATTCTGTGGTACTGCTAAAAGGAGAGAACAGGAGGAGTTCTGGACCAAGGCTGTTTCAACTCACTCAAATGTAAGTAGCTGCAATACCTCATGGAGTGTGTGCAACTTCAGCCATTGAGAGTTAAAATATATTTATCCACTTAAAATATAGCTTTTTAAAAAGAATCATACCTCCATCAGCTCTCTTCTGTATTTCCTCTTTCAGGTTGAAAGTGGAAGAGAAACAGACTTTCAGCTTTGCAGGATTTCAGAAAAAAACCCAAACAAACTGAATAAAATAACCCAAAGACTCCCTCAAAACCCCAATTAGCAATTGCTAATTCAACATTCAGATAATATTCCTCGGTATTCGAAAGGGTCATCCTGGCTCAGAAAAACAGTCCTTCTGTGTCAGGATTCTGTTTCTGACAGGTAGAAAACAGAAGCCAAGGGAAGAATATAAGAATGTGATTAATAAGAGGTGTTAATGGGGTGTTGCTGTGTGTGGAGCAGAGTCCACAGTCCCCAAGTCCCCACCAGCTTCATTTTTGGCAGAAAATTATTTATAAAAGTATTTATAAATTAGAAAATTATTTATAAATCCATATGATTTATGGCAGTGTATATATAAACATATGCATCCGTGTAATATGTTTATAATTATTTCTATGTCTTAAAAAAGAGATAAGAAGCTGTGTCTTTTAGTCACATTACTCTTTATGTTTCTTGCAAATTTTCTTTTATCTCTGCTTCCTTGCACTAAAGCACTATTCCAATATTCCTCTGGGGTTCTCTTTTCCACCTTTCAAAATATTCAAGGTAAAAAGCAGGGAGAAGAAAGGGAGAGTTGCTGAGTAGAAGGAGGAACCCTCAGAAAGTTGATTTCCCTTTCCATTTAATCTTTTATGTTGTGTGAAGAGTGTCTGTGTTGCACAGTAAAACAACATTTGGGTCACAGATTGCTTTTTATTCTGTGGATTTTTCCAGTGAGAGAGTTCTCACTGCCAGTGTATCTCATGCAGGATGACTGCTGTAAAATTTGACTTTTCAGGCACTGTGAGCATTAAAAATATTTTTAAGGGATTTTTGTTTTGGTGTGGTTGTTTGGTTTTTTTAAAGGTAATTGCTGTTTGATCGAATCTGATCTCAGGCTGCCCCTTGGAAATTGTAGTTCAGTTTTTTATTTCATTTCTTAGCTGTTTGGTTGGTTTTCTCTTTCCTCATGGGTAAAAATAGCCCCCTTAAGATAAAATGAGGGTGTAAACGAAGTCCACTGGATATTCCAAATGTTATTTCCTGCTTACCATTAGGATTTTTTTTTTCTTTTTGTGTAATGGGAAAAATGTTAAAGCATAGAGGCAAAAAATTAAATACATGAGAAAAAGCCACATAGAGGATTCATACATGGAAACTCTAACACAGCATTCTGACATGCACAGCTGTGGACTTATGATCAATAAAAATCCCTTTTCAAAGTATCTGAAGTTAACATCAGTTCTTATTCCTCAATAAAATACCAAAAGAAGGAAGCAAAACGAGGAAATCGCCTCCCAGGTGTTTTTTTTTTTGATCTCCCACTTGTGGGCACCTCCTTGGTAATACCACCCAAATTAGACAGGAACAACGCAGATCTACGTGAACTAGATAAATGCTGAAATTCTGTATTGATTATCCCAGCAGGCCTTTCCCACGTTGTTAATGGCTGTGGTTTAGAGGGGTTTCACTCACAATTTCTGGTCAGCTGTGATTTCTCTGGAGCTGATTGACTCTTGCCTGTAATTAAGGTTTACATCCTTCTTTCCCACCCCTGGGTTAACACATGATGTGGTTAATGGTGCCAGGCAAGCTCAGAGTCAGGAATTCCTCCTTTCCAGCTGTGCAGCCTCATGTGCCTCACAGGCACTTCCAGCATCAGGTGAATTCTGAATTTGCTGAATGTGGATGCAGGGGCAGGAATCTGAGAAAGATGGGAGTGTTGTGGTGTTGTTCAGATTAACTTCAGCATCCTGAAATCCTCCTGGGTCTGACCTAAGCTGGTCATCTGGGCTTTTCCTGTAACGTTGGAACGATGGTCAAGGCACTCCTTATGCTTTTTTTCAGGGGTGGAGAGATCCCAACTGAGGACACTTCACCAAACAGACATCCTGGATGAGTCTCCTGCTGCAAAATATTGATGAGGAGACGCTGGGAGATAACCAGATGTGGAGAACCAGGAGAAAGAGAAGCAAATGTTTGTGGTACAGTGCCCTTTCACTGATTCTACTGAAGGGGGTCTTTCCATCAGCATCCTGCTGTAAATACCCCAGGTCCCCTGAACTGGTCCCAGGCTCGGTCAGAGGGAGGTTTTGCTTTTCTGTGTGTGCAGAAATGGAAGCTTTTGCCTGGAAACTGGTGCATTGGGCTCCTCTACATCATCCCTAATGCACTGCTGCCAAAAGGGGAGCTTGAAGAATCATTCCAAAGCACAGCCCAGGACAGGAGTTCCCCACCCAAGAGCAATCTTCATCTTCTCAGGCAAAAAACCAGCACCTTGCAAATAAAGCTTAGGAGATTTTGAGCAAATTGGCTCTCATAATTTCTGACTCCCAGTTCATGCAGGCTTGACTTCTTAATAGCACAAGACGTGTAGATTTTCAGAGTTCTTACCAGATTCTTGTCATTTCCAGGAACTGCATACAATTATGCTGATCAGTGTTTTGTGTTTTGTAAGAGAATTACACAGTAAGAATCTCAGTGTACATGTACCTTTTCAGAAGAGTCATTTTCTGGGGACAAGGTTGCAGATCTATAAAATGTGAGACACAATAACTTTCTCTGAAAAAGGATTGAAAAAAAAAAGAAAATAGCAAGAGTACAGAAACATTAAGAGCTTAGTTTCAGGGATACTGGAGAATACAGGAACAGGATGAAACAGCAGGAACTCCAGAATTCGTGAGTCATTCTTTTATTTTTTTTAACTTGAGAGGGTCCTTATGAAGAAAATAATTGCAAAGAAGTACACAAGCACAGGAGTCAATAGTCTGCACTGTCAGTACTGTCAGAGATGTAGTTTTCATGACAGAAATTAATCAAAAGACTGTGTGGAAATGGCAAAGAGTAGGAAAAAATCCATTCTGAATGGAGAAATGAGATGAAATTAGAATGCACTTCATATCACCCGTTGTTAGACCTTGGTACTTATAAACTCATTACCTTGTTCTGCAGCAAAAACTTGCCAGAGGACAACGTAGATTTTGTATTTGTTTGGTAGAGATTTCACCTAAAAGGCTTTGATAAAATTAAGAAACGTATTGGATAAAGTTTCTTTTATTATTTGATGTTTTCAACTACAGCTTTATCACCTGTTGGCTTGAAAATGTTAAGTAAGAGCAAGAGAATCACAAATTCAAATACTTACAGTTTAAATTGTCAAAAAAAGATATAAAAGAAACGTTCATCATCTTTTCTTATTTACAAAGCAGGGGTTTGCCATATAAATGTGAGGTGCTGTGTAAAATTTGGAAACTCTTTGCCATGATCTAAGACTGGAACTGCTTTGAGATGCATTCTCAGAAAATGAAGAATTCATTCCATTTGTACTGCATCTACCTTATATAGTTGAAGGGAGAGTCTTTTAGGTATGATATTATTTGTATTGGGATCATATTTGGACCTGGTGTGTCTGCTTCATCTTTGTAAATGGCACAGAACGTGTAACAATCCATCTTCTCAGCTGCAGGGGAGAATATCACCTTACCAGATACAGCAGGATAGCACAGCATGGAACAGGAACAGGAGATCAGGGAATAGGTGGGTGACACACAGGAGAAAACAGAAACTACTGTACAGATACCTAAATCCTTTATTTTGTGAGCTGTTCATGCCTGTGTATTTTGCTCTCAGCAGCAATATCCCTTGAGATCAATATTTAGTACTTAATTAACCAAAGACTGAAGTACAGCTCTGTCAAAAGCATCCCCCAGCTTTGATGTCCCCACAGTGAAAGTCTGGTAAAATGTGCATTGATTTCCATGGAGCAGACCTGCAGTTGTCTGCAGTGATGATTCTTTTCAGAGGAAGCTGTTGGGAAACTGCTTTGGTTCCCTTTCTGAGGTGTGGGTTCAATCCCATCCATCTTCTGGCAGGGCTTGGAACTGCCAGCACTTGAAGTTGTAACGCATTGACCCTTCATTCCCTCAGCGATTGCTGCAGAAAAGATTGCAGGAGGTTTCATGGGTTCAGCTTGTTGCAGGTTAAAGATCAATGCTGGATGAAGATACAAGGCAGGGAGAGCAGCTTCTCTTCTTTTCCCTTTCATTTTAAAAGGGGGTTGTCTGCAAGTAAATTGTTTGGCTTATTTGAGAGCCTGCAGCACAGTGGAGCAGAATTCCATAAGGAGTGGAGAGCTCATTTGATAGGTTGGTTTCTGGAGGTTTTTTATATGAACTGAACTGAATTCTCTCTCTTATCTGTAGCTGTGATTCACCTTTCCAACAAACACAGTTGTCTGGGGGCTTTTTTGTTGTTTGGTTTGGTTTTTTTCCCCCTCATACACAATACCTACCTTGCTCATTTTCAATCCTTTGCAAAGTTAAAAGCTTTATCTGTGTTTTTCTTCTAAAACAGGAGCTCCAATTCCTGCATGTGGCCCTTTTTTTGTCTCTGATATAATTTTTCTTACATTACTTCCTCATAAACTCCTTCAGATACATCCTAACCAGTGTTTATTCCTAGCTCAGGCTTAAAACTGGTCCAACAGTTGTAGCTCTAGTGAGCAAAGCACAAACTTCTCCTTAAACAATGTAAGAATGAATTCCACTATTTCTAGAAAAGTTTCATATTTTTGCATTTTTTTTCCAGATTTATATTGAACGGAGTTTGATTCTTTAAGGGTAAATTATAGGCCTGTGTTTTGGGTGATTTTACTTCATGAAATTTTCTCTCATTTTTAGCTGTCTGATTTAGTACATGTAAGATGTAATTGCAAAGTTAGAGGGCTTCAATTTTTTTTTTGGTGGTTTTTTCTACAACTGCTTTTAATGACAAGTAGGAAAAAAATATGTCAGCCTTATGGTCAGCTTAGGAAAAGAGAAGGGCTACATTTTCTGACCATCACAGAGATGAGAGTTTGGTGATACACAGCACAGTTAGTCAGAAGCAAGAATATTATTGCCAGTGGAAACTGAGAGAGAAAGGTACAAAAAACCCCTCACAAATGCTGGGATCTCAAGTAAATTATTTAGTTTGCCTCCAGGCCCCTGAAACAAACTCCAGTGCCAATTCACAGACACTGCCCTGAAGTGAGTGGAACAAGTTTTGATCTACAATCATCCTGATCATTGGAGAAATACAGAGCAGTGATGCTGTTGCAGTTGCCTTGAACTCTGCCAAACTGTTTCCAGCTTGCAGATTTACACTGAACACGGCTTCATCCTCCAAGGATAACTCACAGTCCCACAGCACTGCTGGGTTTAGGTGATCATTATTTGCTTGTTTATAGATACCTTCTATGCTTCCTGTTTTCAAACCTGTGGCAGGTGTTTTTCAGAGAATTGAGAGGCTCCAAACACCAGGTGAGAGCGCTGGGAAAAGTGGTTTGGTGGCAGCAACATGCCAGGTTAGTATTTCTGTGGCAGTCCAGCAGGGATCCCCACTCAGGGGTGGCTTTTTTACTCCATCCCAACGTTTTTCTCCATCCCAATCTCTTCCCCCTCCTGAGTCCCGTGTCCCTGGAGCTGGCACAGCCTCTCTGGGTCCAGCAGCTTTGCAGCTGTGTCTGCAGTAACACAGAGCAGAAGCATCTCCCTGGCTGGGTGTGCTGGGACACCCTGATTTACACCTTCCCCTTCCAAGTGCTGCTTCCATGCCGAGAGGAAAGCGAGAGCAGCTGAATTGCTGACATCCAGTGGGTTGAGAGCTGCAGGATTAATAGCAGATGGCTGATCAAGCCCCTCTCTGTGCTTCAGAGAGCGGTAAATGCCCTGAAGGGCAATATTAATGTGTCAGATTGTACCCTGAGAAGGGCCGGTTTTGCTCTTGGCACAACTCTTGAGTCCCTTCAGAGCTTCATTAAAATCAATCTGTTCTGGTAGAGCAGTTTTTAAAATAGACCCCACAGCAGTAGGTGCCACCTTCTTCAGGACATCTCCCTTTGGTGAGCTCATAAATCCCAATGGAATTCCAATAATCACTGCATGAGCTCTACAGGGTTGTCTTTGGGAGCTGAACCCAAAACTTTGAGATCGTTTTTTCATCACTGAGATCATTTTATTGAGTCAGAGTCACACAGAGGCCTCTGTGGATGAACAGCACAGGGGGAAATGTTCCTGCATTTCCCACCCAGCACAAAATTATCTGGGTTGGATTTTCTGCCAGATACCTTTTCTTACTTTTTGATGAATAAAATATTATTAATAATATTTCTGAGCATGTAAAACCTCTTTTACCAGCAGATGCTCCCTTCCTTTCTGAGAAACTTTCAAAACAAGGTCAATATTTTCACATCCATTCAACAAAAAATTTCTTCCTTGTTTTTTTCCCCAGGGCAGTGAGAATTTTTGCACACTATTCTGGCCAGCAGGAGCCTGGCTTATCAAGGTGAAGCCTTCCATGAGAAAGCACACAAATATTTGTGCTGCAGCATGAAGCCCATGGAGGTCTGTATTATTTTCAGAAGGCATTCTCCAAACTAAGCAATTTACCTCAGGTAGATGCCATTTTTCTCCTGTCACCCTCTGTGGAACGAAAACTATGGAGTCTGACAAAACCAAAGTTTTGCTGTTTGACTTTAGTTTAGCTTCTAATTCTAATTTCTTTTTTTTTTTTTTCCCCTCTCATGTCCCTAGCCTGTTCCTCTATGACTTTTTTTTTCTTTCCTTGGTCATTCCTCCTTTTCTATCAGACAGGATAGAATAAAAGAGGACCTTCAGCTGTCTGTTCTTTCTTTACTTATTGTTTGTCTTAAGAGATCAAGAGCATGTGACCACTTCCAAAAAAAGAATGAAGCTGATTTTATAGATATATTTATATATTTGTAAGACCTGCAAAGCAGAAGCTTTGTTTTGCGCAGTTCCAGGGTTTTTCTTAAAGCTCCTGTCTCAGCCTGATCATGCACTCAGCTTTCCCCAGACACCTTTACATCACTGCCCCTCTGCCACCCTGGTTTAGCAACAGCCTGTAGTGGAAAGGTAGCACAAGGATAAAGATTTTACTGATGTTCATATCTTTTCTCACAGAACAATGCAAGTTAACTCAGCAGAGGGGTTTGGTGGTCAAGCCTGACTCAGAACTTTCATTTATTTTATTGGCCATGTTCATTAAAGGGCTAAATTCCTCACTGAAATTTTGGGGGATATTTCTGGTCCCAGAGCTTCAGGCCTGACTGTTCTCCTCCATCTCTGCTTGTGCCCTCCTTTCTCTTTCCCCTTCTTTTCCTCCCATTATCCCCAAAAGTGCTGGGGATGTTCAGAAACCCACCCCTCACACTGTGGGTTCCTTCCCCCTTTCTGACCTTCTCCTCTCTCTCCTTATCTCCATTTTTCCTTGTCAACATTTTCCTGCCTTCACTGTCCAATCTGCACTGTGATTTTTTCCTTTCCTGCCTGCAGTTTCCTCCTCTGCCCATTCTTATCCGAACAGGTCTTGATGTGAGCATTTCTTCCTCCTCCAATGCTTCCATTTTCATTGTTGGCAAAGTAAATTCAATGATTTTGGTGCTTCCAGTTATGTCAGATGTGGCTGCTTTTCAACCTTTCAACTTGCAGTGCTGGTTCACTTACCTTTTTGATTCTTTTGCATTTTTTTTCCTAGTGTTTCACTCTTTTATATCTCTTTTACTGATTCTTCTCTTCAGTCTGTCCACTAAAGACTCCAGCGAGGTCTCCCCTCACAGTGTTCTCTTCTCCAGGCTGAACAAACCAAGTGACCCCAGTAAAAGTTTAGATGTTATTCTAAAAAGAAACTTGTCAAAGGCTTATGAAAGATGCAGACATCCTGGTTTAATATATTCAGCTTGTTTTCTTTGATATTGCAACAGGCAAATATTGTGCTTGAAAATGAGTTTGTGTGTGCACAAGTCTAGTTGATAAACTGGGACTAATTTCTGTAATTGCAGAGGGGTGTTTTACAAAAGAAAAGTCTTGACAGTATGTTACTGCAGTCATATAAAGCTCTAAAAGAGAGAAAATTGTACTTAATATTTTTTAAAATAATTCAGGCATTAAATTGCTCCTTTGTTTCTTGCCAAAGGCTGATGTAGATTAGAGAGAGAAAACAGAATGGAGCAAGAAATTCTCTCCAACTACTGAAAGACATGGGCATGTTGTGTATTTTAAGGGCTTATTTTGTAATTACAGTATATATATTTTTTTTTACTGGGGTTGTTTCTGACTTTTGTCTCCCATAAGAGCTTTCAGTTGGATTTGTAAACCAGTGCTCTGGTCCCATCTGCAGTTTCTGTCTCTGTTGTCTCCATTCCACTGGCGGTTCAAACATCCCTGGGAGAGAAATGTGACAAATTATCTGTAAGCTTTTTAATGTGGCATCCTGCATTTGGCTGCAAGCCAAAGATATGCTTATAAATCTCACCAGTAGCTGAAACACCTTGATGGTGCAGTTTCTTGCTCTGCTTTATTTCTCTAAGTATTTCAAATACAAGTCAGCTCAATGACCACATTAAATGTTTTCCTGTGAGTAGAACTTTGCAAGTCTGTCTACACAACACCCCTCTGTATTTTAGAATGTTCAAATTTTATTCCATAAATTTGGTTTTAAGGGAAAGGTCAGCAATATTTAAGCAGCCCTAAAATGTATTATTAAGTAGAGAACATATGAATAGTGAATGCACCCTTTAGGTTCAAAGTTCTTTTGTGTTTATGACTAGTTAAAAACTGGTAACCTGGGTAATAGGAAGCACAAATCTTATGTTTTCTCCTAATATTAATTAGTTTTGTGGCATATGAATCAAACAAAATCAGAATGCATCTTCCTGTGTGGCTTTCAGACATCTCATCTGTTTATTGGGGCCCTTTGGAGAATTAAGATCAGTACAAGTAATTTAGCTGAAGTACAATCCACAGGAGAGATTATTTATCAATTTACTCATGTTTGTCTCAGGTTTGGATTTTTTTTTGGTCTTGTTTTTCTCCCTAGTTATTTATATACATACCTTGATAGTTTAAAACAGCAGATATTTCCTGCAGCAGAGGAAATATCTCTTTGTGTTGATAAAACTCTCGTAGATTGATTGCATTCAAGAAAGCCCCACAAAGCAAGTAGTTAAGAGCAGGTCCTATTCCCCATCCCTGAGAAACTTCCTTGTTTGACACTCTCCCTTTGCATCTCATTCCTGAGGAGAAGATATCCCCACTAAGGCTGTATCCACAGATTTCAGCAGTTTTGTTCATGGGCTGAAATGCATTTGATTCACAAGAAATTCCCAGTAACAATTCCCAGTAAAGTCAGCAATGGGAGGTACTGTGCATTTTTTGCATTAAAAAAAAACTAAAATAAAAATGATTCTGCAGCGAATTCAGTGAAGTGAAATCACTTTCATCACTCCTCGAAATGTACTTATGTAAACTTGCTATTTCCAGCCAGAAGACTGTGCCTGAATAATATGAGTAGCTTTGAAAACCATGTGAAAATGTTCTGTGTGAATTGAACATTAAAATTAAATCAAAATGTGTGATTTGACTCCTTGACGAAATACAAATGCAATCAGCAGTCTAATAATTATTATCCTAGAAATGTTTGTACTCAGCATCTCTGACACTTGAAGAGATGACTGAAAAAGCCCCTGCTGTTTGAAATATGGCACATTAATAAATGAGAGGAGGGAATAAAAAAATGTTACTACAGTTTACATAGCTCAGTGTTCAGGCACACTCTGACATTACATTACTAACCTCATCTTTCAAAATTAGCAAACACATCTTACAGGGTACAAATTGGAGGCAACACATGCAAATCTGTTATTCCAGTTCAAAAACCCAACAGCCATTCAAGCTGATGGGTGCCTAAAAGCTGTCACCTCGAGGCTTGCTGCTGCCATTCTGACTGCTTGAACAGAAGTGATTTTAGGGGTCTGTTTTGAAATGTATTGCACACAGCTGTCTGTTGGCCTTGCCAAGGTCTAGGAGTTGTTTCCGCTGCTGCTAAGAAGAAGAGAAAATTGCTCACACCGTTCTTGTGGGCAAACTGGCATGCTCTGTGTCTGGAGCCAATATTCCCAGATGTTATGCATGTGTTAAATATCCAGTTGTGTGATCTTTGCCCCAATACTCATTAATCCTTTAGTGATGGCAATGTGTCTGCTCCAGACACATTTCTGGGGCACTTTCATTCATGACAGTTCTTTCACAAGCAACAGCAAGTCCTGGCAAGATCAGAGCTTTATATTTTCAGCTTAATCAGAGTCAGATGGGACACTGGGCAGCTCTTGGTGCTTCCAGAGTGCTGTTCATCTGATGTTTTTCATCATATATCAAGCCCTGCAAGCACGAGGCAATAACAGAAAACCCAACCAGTGGCCAGGGATGCACATTTGGGCTGTTAAATGAGGGGAAAAAAGAGCTCAGGCCTGGCTCTGGGGGTGTATTTTTGGGCTGCAAAGCATCAGTCACTGTACGAGTAGTAAAGGTATGACTGACAGCAGTTTTCTGTCCCTCCAGGTGTGCATGTATGTTTAGGACTGGACAATGACAAGAGCAGGGTGTTGTTACAGCTGTGACATCCATGCTGCTTTGGTGAAAATGTCACTGTTTCTGTTCAAAACCACTGTATTTGCAAGTTTTTAACTCAGCAAGATACAATAGTAGGAGCTTTGGAGTAATTTTTTCTTCTCTTTAGGTCTTGCATGATAAGCACAAATCACTTCTCTCACCCCCAACTGCATCGTCCTTCAGTCTGTATTGATTTGGATACCTTAACAAATAATATTCAAGTTTTAAACTGTTTTATTTGGGTATCTTCTGCTTTTAAGGTATCTCAACAGTGTTTTTCAAACAAAAGTAAAAATGTAAATAAGGATAATAACAGCACTTTAGGAGTAGAGCTATTGTTTCACTTCATTTTATCCATTTGAAAATGTTATGTCCAGCATTGGATATACTGGTTTAATGCAGTTTTGATCTCTTTTTAAGAACATCTGACTATTGCAATATGAAGTGCCTTGTGGTGTTGCTACATTATCCAGATTTTAAGCATAACTTGAACAGAATGCAATGGGACTTCTGTATTAACTACTGTGACTGTTAATTTTGGTTCTCTCTTTTACCCTTTCTCATCTGATATGCCCTAGCATCTTTAATTTGTTTCTGTTTTAGTGCTTAGGTATCTATGTCGTTCCTTCCTTTCTACCATGTTCTTTGGGTTATAAAAGGAAGTTGTCTTGAGTTTTTGTTTTCAACAATACAGTTTTATCAGATAACTGGAAATGCAGAACATTTAACAGTATCTATATCATAAGCAGTCAAAGGGTCAGAGGGGTGTGGGGATGCCCAAATTCAGTGATGTGTGCCTTCAAGAAAAAGTAAATGTCAGATAAACATTTAAGTTCTGTCAGTAGAAATTAGTTCTGAAATAAAAATTACTTGCACGGTGCTTTTGGACTTCTCTTTCCCTCCTTGCACACGGAGTCTGTGGCAGAGCTCAAATGCCACTGGGGTGCAACCAAACAGGGTATTTTATTAAGAACAAAAATACTAAACAAGACCACTGTTCTGCACTTATGTTGTGGAGTTTCTCCAAGACCAGCCCTTGACCTCAGATTACTCTTGCATCTCAAACTAAGTCAAAGCACAAGATGGTTTTAGGTTTTAGTAATTTAGGAATTGTGTCTCCTGACTGCCCAGAAAGGAGCCTGTAAATTGACTGATTGTAAACATCCTGAGAAGCATTTCAGTGGCCCTTGCTGCTGTTAATAAGCCTGAATGTCTTTGAGAACAATTGGAACTTTGGTACCATCCTGACACCTCTCAGATGAGAGAGAAATTGCAACCATAGAAATTCCACTTTCATCAGAGTGGAAAACCTGATTTATTTGTTAACCCAAACAAGGTTTCTTTTCAGATTTCCTTAGAAAGAAAGTCAGTATCCTTTCCCAGTGCTTAATCCATTTCATATTGGAAGCATTATGCTACGTTAGCTTTGCACAAATCACGTTGTGATTTTGGCAGAAAAGAGTTTATATGGTTACTGTGAGAAATAGAAATGCAAATAAGAGTCTGTGTTTTGCTGATGGTTATTAATTCCTGTGCCTTTCAGTAGTATAACTGGAGAATTGGGTTAAGCTTCTGGGCATGAGCACAATAGGTTTCTGTATTTATGCTGTGTAATCTATATTTTCCCTTCCTTTTTAATCTTTGTTTTCTTGCCAGGCTTTCCTTTGTGGCCTCCTTTTTACTACTGCACTCTGGGCTCTGCTTTCTCCTGTTGTTTACTGGAGCTTAAACATGAAGGGACAGTGAAATGGACATTTTAATCAATTAACTGTAGCCTGATCAAAGATTCATTCTTCCTTATTGTTGTTGTTGTTGTTGTTGTTGAAAGTGTTTTTTATTTACAACAGCACCCAGTCGGGCTTTTGATTCACGCGATGTGACAAAGTCACTCTCTTGCCTGGAATAGCAAGCTGGGAGTCTAAAAACTGCTTTTGATCAGGGCCTTGCTTTAATCCCAGGTGGTGTCAGAGCTGTGAGTAGGAGCTCAGCTCTCCTCGTGGGCTGGAGCTGAAGGCAGAAGGGGACGGTGCTAGCAGAGCAAAACATCCACCGAGCAAAGGACACAAAGGAAGGGCTTGAATATCTGCACATTTTCTCTTTACGCAGTTCCTTTTGCTTTCACAGGCCATTCTCAGCCTCTGTTCTTGTCGAGGGTTTATTTATCCCCTCTGGTGGAGGTAACCATCAATTAGAGACAGGTACAAAAGAGGGTTTTGTTCACATGAAGTCGCTATGACCTGTTTGTGGTTGCTTAAGACTTGGCATTTTAAAGTTCTGGGGTAATTTCTTTTCAGTGTCTGTTTGTTTGTTTTTCTTCACTTTAAGGGTGCAATTTCTCTCTGTTTCCTTTTCTACCACTGAGTATTATGCACAACAAATAAAGGAAAATGTGCATCCTGTAGCCCACCCAAACAATTGCGCTGGCAAATTTTGCTGGCTTTTGAAAATGTCTGTGAATTTGTAATTTGCAGAAGGGACATGAGATCTTGAAATTAATTCACCTTCAGATCAGGGCACATACCTTTAAAAATCTGATTATGGATAAGTTGCACAAGTTCTGGAAAAAGTACTGCTCTCATGTAACTTGGAGAGCCTTTTGTATCTAATGGCTCCACCCCTGTGTTCTGATGTTATTTAGGAAACTTGATCTGCATATGCAGCATTAGTAATAACCACATATTCATTGTGAACTCTAATTTTGGGAGACAACAAATTCATTTTCTTTTCAGATTTCTACATTTCTGTAAAGGCACATGAGTAAGAAATGTGTCTGTTTTGTTTTCTGGATGCTTTTTCCAATCTCTCTTCCCCAGTGGCAGTGGTTAATGAAAAAGATTATTTTATTAATTAAACATTCAAAACAATGCAGTTTGTTGCTGGCAGCCACTTGTTTGGAATAATCTTCATTGCATCATAACTTTTCATCTTTTTATTTAATTGCTTCCCCCCCCCTCCTTCTCTTCCTCTGCAGCATTCTTTGAAAAATCTCTCCTAACCTTTCATGCTGCTTTTGCATTTAATGTAATTTCAGTTAAGAAATGCTTAATGACTAAAATAATCACTCCTGCTTTTAATCTGTTTACATCCTTCTGCCTGGCTCTTGCTCTCCCGGTGTAATTTCTGATGATGGCAACGATGCCTGTGCTAAAGGAGCAGATGATCTCTCCCAGCTCTCACTGGGACTGTTTCATAGCTCACCCTGCAGTCTAACAGGAGTTTCAGTGAAGCACCGACCAAGACAAATCCATTTGATGTAAGAGAGGTGTCAGGTTTGGGGTCCTAGAGGTTTAAATATCGGTCAGACACGAGAGAACTTCCCTAACTTCAGGTGAATGGCCCCATTTGAAACACCAGGGAAGATTACACCTCGCTATCCAGAGAGGCATTGAGCATGGATGTGATAAACCTGTAGGGAAAAGCAGTGGATTAACACTTGTGAGAGCAGTCCCCCACGTGGAGCCTGATCTGACCCCTCTGCAGAGAATCTTTATCCAGCCCCCCAAATGCAAGGGGCTGGAAACACAATGAGTGGGACCAACCCCCCGTGCCTCTGAACTCGTCTCCTCGGAACAGACTCCCCTCAGATTTACAGCTCTGTCACTGCCAGCACAAAGTGCCTCCCTGACATTCATGTGCTGGTGACAAAGGAGCTCAGAGAGTCAGGTCTGTCAGACCAGAGAGATGTAAAAGAGATGAATTAGATATGACACAGTTGCCATATCTGAAATAAGACAGAAGTAAATTGCACTTATCTGAATTTACTGTGGCCACACGAGTGACTAAGTGCCACTCAGCTTCAGCAGTCAAAGCTAAATCAGGTTTTCAGTTATGCCATTTTTTAAATCTTCATGAATGATCAGATACTGATATATTGTCTTGCAAAACTAGTCACAGGCAACTGAAGATATATATAAACTGGCTATAACTGAAAACCAGTGGCAGAAAAATCCCTAAACAGAAAATGGAAAAATGGTGAGAAAAGTGAGATTGCTTCCTCTCTATCTGCTTCTCTGCTCAAGAGCTCTGCTGATCCCACCAACATTAGTTATCAGCCTTTAGGAATCATCAGTGTAATGCTTTTTCTGTGCACCCATTTGCAGAGGCAAGGAAATGAGGTTCTCAGAGTTAGACATCTCAGTTTACACATCTGATATCTCTGCTAGTTCTTCCTTCTTTTTTTTTTTTTTTTTTTTTAAGTCAACTTGGTGTTTTTGCCGTGAGTTTACTGAGAACCTAATGTGTTATATTCACAGATTTTTGGCCCAAGATGACTACATTTTACAGAAGTTAAAAGGAAGCATGTTTACAGACCTGGCCTTCAAAACCTTCAAATTCCCAAATGGCCTCTGACTCAGTGGGGTTTCTGCAGATGTAGGTATGTCATCTTCATTTTCCTGTCTATTTGCTGGGAAAGTGAGGGGTTTGTGGCAGTCTGAGAGAGGGGACGCATCCTGAGTAACCACAGAAAGAAATGGGGAAAATTGGGCTGCTGTTCCCCTCTTCTGTTTTGCAATCACTGCTCCAACCCTGGTGTTGAGACACTGTGGTGAATCTTTTAATGAGCTCATTGATCACCTCTTGGCTACAGCTACAGAGCAGTGGAGCAGGGAAATTCGGGTCCTTCAGGGAAGGTCATTCTTTACACCCCTTGTCAAGGCTGTGGCTAAATGTGACAAATTAGTTCTCAGTTTTGTAGTTCATTTACAGGTTTACTTAATCACAGACAGAATTTTTTGAGAGATTTTTATTTACTCACACGTGGGCTACAATGTAAATAGGCAAAATTGCTTCTATTATGTTCTGCTTGCCAAGGTTATTCTCTCACACTAAAAAAAAGATAAATGTTTGAAAATAAAGTTTGTCAGGACCCAAAATAAATTAGTTGGCCTTAGCAAAAAGAGAAGTCATGATCCCCTTGTGAAGTTATTAACTTCCTGTAATTTAGCTTGTAGGAATGCATTTTCATAAAGTGCAGCGCTGCTGAACATTTGGTGTCTCCTTGTTTAGCACAGAGGATGGTCTGCATTCTGCTGGAGATCACATCTCAGGTAGCCTAAATGTGATTACAGAGCAGTGACACAGCAGCAGCCCGATGAGCAGCCCCATTGGTTTGGTGAGTCCTGATGATCTTGGTCACCCTCATTTCCCCACTGGAAGACCTGCCTGCTCCTGAGTGCAGACTTCATTAAAAGGTGAGTGCTGAAAATCACTGTCAGCAGATAAAACAGGGAAGAAGGACTGGTGAGGGAAAATCCTCCAGGTCTGTGGAGCTGCAGGCACTTCAGTGGTGGATGTTTGTGAGGCACCTGCCAGGCAGACACACAAGGGGTTATCAGGCAATAATAACGCAGGGACATGCAACCGCCTTTTGTGTCCCCAGAGCTTTCCTAAACTGTTGAATTGACTTGAATTCAGTAAAAATGAAGTCCAGTAGAAATGAAGGATAAGTTTATGATGTCAGAGAGGCAGCTGAATGCAGGTCTCTCCAGCACACTGAGCTCAGGGCTCTTGCCCAGCCACTGCAGCAGTGCTGAGGGATTTGGGCTGACGATTGGAAGGTGCAGCACAGCCAGTGACTGCACCGAGGGACAATTTTATCTCCATGTCCATTCAAGCCATTAAATGTAGTCCTTTAGTGTATATAAAGCACTGTGCTAATTGTGAGTGGCCTGTTCAGTGGGAACTGCATTGAAGGGCTCCATTTGTATGGGAAAATATTCTTGTTTATGGGTCCCTTACATAGTTAACGTAGGACTGGTTTGATTCTTGCAAGTCTCTTTCCATCATTCTTTTTGTGACTGGAGTTAACTCTACAAAAGAGAATATCTGGGGGTTTTTTTGGTATTTTTTCCATCTGGTTTTGTGTGCTCCAAGTGATTTTTTACCTCCACAGAGGAAATGTCAGAATCTGCTGAGTCCATCTAGCACACTGAGGTATTCAGTCTATTTTTTAGCCAAAAAACATTATTGAGAAGCATGCAGATCATGCAGATAATTTCAAACATGGTCAGTTTAGATTCACTTGTCCATCCTTGCTGAGTGGCTTATGGTTTTTTATGGTTAAAATTGTGAGTATTCCACACAAGACAGGTAAGCCCTTGCACCAGTGGTTAGTTGTTCAGTTTGCTGGCTCTCAGCCTGATTTTCTTACAAGATTGGTTTTGTAGTGAAGAATTTAAATTAGATATGTAATGCACCCTTTCTATGTTCAATTGACTATTTAGGTAACAAATGGGGCTATAAACTCCCTGGTGCATTTAAATAAACTTGTCCTTTGTCCAGTGTTGTCAAAAGGGAGAACATTTCCACAGGAAAAAAAAAAAAAAAAGAGGCCCCTATATCACACAGCAGGATTTCCCAAGCTTCTGCAAATCCAGGACACCCAATCTGTTAGCTAAGGACTCATATTCTTTTAAAGATTTACAGTGATTTATTTTCAGTGTCAGTGGCAGCATCATCATTACTGTGAGATTCAACTGTACCAAATGTTACTTTAATAAATCATCAGCCCTGAAAATCAATACTCCAATGAATTGAATCAAATGAAACTCTTTCTGTTGCACAGTTTCACTCACAAAGTCAAAACCTGTGCTGTCCAAGTTCATAAAATTTCCATCAGCTGGTTAGGCCAGAGCCATCAGACACAGTTCCCCAGGCTCAGTGTCAAACAAACCTTATCTGCTGATGGATTTATTTTTTTTGTGTCAGCCCATCAGTGTGTCTGTGATGTTATATTACGGCATTTGCTTCCTCTGAAGTGACATGAACTGCTGCTTTATTTTATTGCCTGAAAAGACACTGAAGGTCAGGTCTGACCTGCCTTTTTCTCCTTGTGGAGTCGTGGCTTTCCATCCTGAAGAACCTGCCTCCTCCTCCTCTACCTCCTTTTAAACCTCCTCTTGCAGAAAAAAATATCAGCTCTATTTGTTTTGGTTTGGTTTGTTTTTTTTCAAGTTTGCTCATTGGTCAAGAGCATGGCACAAAATGAAATATCTTTGTCTGTGGAGATGTGTTTGTCATCTGTGTCAGGACGTTTACGTTGACATGTCTGAGTTGTTGGTAGAATTTTTTGGTGTTCTCTACATTTGCCTGCACCACTGGTGGAATATTTTTGTGTGCACTGGATTTATTGCTGCTGTCTGGAAATCTGGTGGAATTGGTGGTGCTTTCTTCTCATGTTGGCATTACTTCCTACTAGTGATAGGAAAAAAATCTCCTGTGACTAAGAAACTTGCACATTTGTACACCTTCTGTCACAGATATAATATATATATAATATAATGTTGATTGATCTAATAATCCAGTGTCACACATTGTCTAATTGCTTATGTCTTATTATTTATGAAATTTAATGTCTTATTATTTATGAAATTTAATGCTGGCTAGGCCAAGTCTAGCACTAAGGCTGAATGCAAATAAAATACCCATACCAGAATGAAAGCAGATTACTTCTCCAATAAGAGAATGGAGTGTCTTTTCCTGCTTTCCATCATTATTAAATGCAATCTAAATCTCTGTGTGTGCATATATATATATTATATGTATATATTATATGTATATATATAATATATGCCTTATATATTATATATTATTTTGTATAAGTAGAATATATAATATGTATTTGTACATAAAACTTTTTGCATAATTTTTTATGTTACTCAAAGAGTTCCTACAGAAGCAGTAACTGGAAACTCTTAACTTTGTAAAGCAAATCCAGTGACCCAGTGAATTTCTTGATGTGAATATACTGTAAATCTCCATGTTGCTTTGGCATCAGTGCAATGATGCCATCGTTTTAGTGATCAAAGCTCTTAAACCTTGTGAAAAAAATCCAGACATCATTTTCTTTATAATCTCCATGTCTTCCTCTTTTCTTGTATCTAAATGTTCAATTTTCATCTACTATTGTTTTCAACAAGAGCATTTAACTGACCCTGAAGGTGAAGCCACAGGCAGCAAGACTAATTTTTTTGTTCTCATGTTTTCAGCTTTCTAGCTTCAGTTTAATTTGACAGGAAATACCAGCAATCTCGGGGAGCAGTTTGCACTGATTCAGCTGCAGTCAGAAATAGTTTCTCGGATGACTTCAATGCCTCTGTGCTCAAACAGCTGAAAAGAGGCTGATTTTGTCAGCCAAGGGTGATAACTTTATTTTAGGATCCTCTGCTTCCTTGTGTTCAGCTCTCATCTCTCACAACATCCTTAAACATGAAAGCCTGAAAGGCCTGGAGTTACCTGAGTGAGTTCAGTGCCCCTGGGGAGAGGCAGGAGAAATCCTTCACCCCTGTGCTGTGGTGGGGTTAATCACACACCCCATTTGGGGCTTTCTTCTCTTCTCTTCTCTGTGCTTTGCCGAACTGCAGCAGCGTCAAATGGTGAGTTCATATCCATTTTCCTGATTGCTGTGACATTTGGAATGGAATTGCATCCTTGCACGCTGCTCTCATTACCCTGCTCACAGCTCGGAGGGTGAGTAAGCTCCCCCTGTCTCGCACATAGGTAGGGAGCAGCAAACCACCTCCATGCCAAAATTAGAATCAGATGGTCTGTTTTGTGTTTGTGTCACAGGTTAAATCTCTGCTTGCCGGGACAGGGATGCCTGGAGCATCTGCAAACTCCATGGGGCGGGTACAGCTGCTCTTTGCTGCCTGCTCCCATCTCCAGTGCCTGGCTCTCCTGTCCTGGAGCGGTGAATTGTTCCTCTGTCCCTCCCACAGCCTGCTCCGATTGTCTTTGTGATGGAAAGAGCTGCCTCAGGGCTTTAGGAACTTTAAAGGGATACCATGAGTTGTTAGAGCCTTGCAGATTTATAGGGTTGTTGCTGGACATCAGAAGTCTGGGAACTTAATGGAATTTGCCTCAGGGCTGTGTGGGTTTAAGGGCTCTGAAGGATTTGGGGATGTAAAAGTGCTTTTAATACCTAGGTAACTCACCTTCAGATCTTACAAAAAACCCCAACCTATTTAAAAATCATCATGCTGACCAACTATAGTAGATTAAGACAAAATTAGAAATGCCTTCCCAAAGCTTTATTTGAAGTGTGGCAGGTCACTCTCACCACATTTCCTAGCAAGATGTAGATTTATTCCATGTAATACAGAATCATAGTCGAGGGTATGGAACTAGTTTATCTGTAACTGGACAAGAGTGATGCATATTAAAAATTACTTTGGGAAAAATCCCGAGACCTTAAAAAGTTATGCATGCTGTATTTACTCTTTTAAAGCAGTACCTGGAGTATTTATTCCAGCTCTGATATTCCCCAGGACACCAGCTGATCACAGCTACTGTCCAGTGACCAGTCAGATAAGAAATCACTGAATTATCCTTGGTGTTAATTGAGTTTACAGGTTAGTTCAACAGTTCAGCTCCAGCCAAGGAGATGAAAACCATAAATTGCTGATGTGTCTGAGGACCGGGGTCCTCTTGCAAATCAGCACTTGACAGACACGTGATGTTGAAATTCTTCCTAGGAGGATAGATTTGATTTAGAGAGCGAGTCATTATTCTAAAATGCCATAAAGTTGGGGGCATGAAGGAACAGAGGTCATTTGGATGTCATTAGTTACATGCTATTAGTTACAAGATCATCCTTTGCCCATTCCAAACTGAACAAAGCAGTCCTGGCTCTTCCTTCCAGGTGTGTTGGGCAAGGGAAACAAATGCAATCAAAGGAAACCAATAGTTGGTGATTAATTATGAGAATTGTGTTAAGGCTGCATCGATGAGGTGGTGTCTGGAAACTCAGTCAAAGCACTGAGCTTTATCACTCCAGGCAAACAAATGCAGGAATTGAGTTTCAGTTTTTGACAGCGATGCTTTCAGAGGTTTCTGAGGTAAAAGGGATCCCGTTTGGTAAGACGGGGGTTTAATATCAATCTGAAGAAGTTTCATTTGTTACCTCGGTAATTTGAAAGAGAAAAAAATAACAAATCAGACAGGACAGCAAATTGTGTTAAAAACCCCCTACCATCAAAACCCAAAGCCTCACATTCATACTCTTACTTAAAAAACAAACAAACAAACAAACAAACAAACAAACACTTTGTGATTTTTTTCCCACACTGAGAAGAAAACCCCGTGGTCAGTTCTGATCAAAGGGATCTCAGATCTTTGTCGGGGTGGGCGGCGGGTCTGCCGTGCCCCTGTTGAGGGATGGAGAGGAAGAGGATTTTGATTTAGACACCCCAAGGCCTTTCCCCTGCAGAAAAGCAGGGGCCGTGGAGATCTTGGAAAAAGGAAACAACCAATTGTATGTGAGAAGTACTAACAACTCAGAGATGAGAAGCTAAAGACAGAAAGGCAGGCAAGGCTCTGTGCTCAGTGTGTGGTGCGTGTGTGTGAGAAACAGGAGTTTTTAAGCTGTAGAGAGGAGCAATAAATGTTGCACATTGAATCATCATCACAGGGTGCCCAGTTTTTATTTTTGTGGTCGTCCTCTACAATGACAGATCTTCTCTAGCTCTCTCCAGTGAGTAGCTGATTTAATTGACCTGCTCCTATCCCAGCTGTAGCAACACAAAGCCACACTTGAGGGCTCGTATCACACACAGCCTTCATTTCCAATTTCATCAGCAGTTATTAATTTACAAGCTTTCCATATTATCTCAAGGCAGGTTGGTTTCTGTGAGAGCCTGTGAGGAGGGACTTTGTCAAAAAGCTTGCTGAAATCCACACTCACTTTGGCCGAATATGTTTGGATTTCAGTGGGTTTATAAAAATCGGTTGCAACACAAACATTCCTGTAACTCTATAAATAAATATACAATTCAGGCCTTGTTTGTGGGGAGAGAAGCAGGGGGGAAAGCAAGAGGAAGGGTGGTGTTCAGGTGGTGTTTGACAAACCAGGTGCCCTACAACAACTTTATCTTTCAAAATTTCAAAAATACATATTAAAGATGTGTTTCTTTGTGTGACAGGGAGTTAATGGCCCTCTGAAAAAGGGCTGCAAGGCTCTGTCTGCTTTCAACCAGCAGTTCTTAAGATGGCAAAATATTAAAGCTTTTCACAAAACCAGAAGTTAAAAATACCATAAAGCAAAGAAATAATGAATATTCAAGTATTTCTAACGTCACATCAGCTAAATGGTATAGAATATTATAAGAAAATGAATATTTATACCAGCCTGTTCCTCAATTTATTAATGAAACCTGTAGGTAAGCTTAGACTTATGAAACAGGAGAAAGCCATTTTGCAAGGCCAGTGAAGCTCTGATAGGAGAGGAATATAAATCTTTGTGAATAAAGCAATCAGAATTTTCTGCTCCCATCCCTCAGTTTTAGAGGCATTCAGGGTGTACCTCTCATCTAATGAAGTCTGGCTTTATTGGAAATACCAGGTTGGTGAGAGTGAACAGGGGAAAAAAAGGTATTGGTACAGAAATCTTCAGGGTGTCTGATCTGACCCTGCAGGGAACCCCATGAGGGGCTTCTCCTTTACAATTTCTGCCTCTCCCCATTTCTGATGTCCAGAGTACCCATGGGAGGTTCTCATTTTTTCACAGCCTCTGTAAATCATTTTTAATTACTTCCACATATGCAGAAACAGCAGTTTAGGTGTGGTGGAACCTGATCTGTTGCACCAGGTTTAGCAAGCTTGTTGCAGTGCTGATATTCCTAATTTATAGGTGGGTGAGCTCTGAAACAAGCACAGTTATTTCTGTAGAAAAGGAGATTTTGCACATAGGAAGAAATTTGTTTCACTAGAGTAGTATTTCATGGTAATTTGGAAAAGAATGGGTCTGGGTTTTGATTCCCATTTATATGTGCATTAATTTGCAATAGTTCAAATATTTTCATCAACTGGTGTTTTTAGATTTTCATGGCAAAGATCTACACACAAAGTGCAAAAAAGTGAGCAAGTCAGGCCTTTGAGATCTCAGAAAAGCACTAAGCCACAGTGTGCACATATCTAATGCAAGTCTGTTTTAATAATGCCTTAATTACATGGTAATTATTTATTCATTAAATTGTTTATCCTCATATTTCATCAGAAGTCTCCGGTGTCCCTGTCTAGAAGCTGCAGCTCTTTCAGTGGCTGACAAAGCTTCTGGCAGTGTATGATTGCATTTAAGTCAGAGTTGATGAGATGACACTTTTAGGTGAAGGAGGAGGAATTTCCCAGGATTCAAATTTGTCAATTTTAAGGCTTTTTTGACACTGTAACTGTAAAGCCAGTACATCTCTAAGGATTGAGTACTGAATTGTAAATACAGCACTGAACACCTGAGCATGTGAGGAGTGAGTGGGTTTTACATCATCGACCAAATCAAGCTCTGTTGGTTCAGCTGCACTTCCTTTTTTTCCTCTTTCCTGCATTGCTTTCTCTTTTAAAATTATAATGTGAAAAGATGAGGTATCACTATGATAGTAGCTTGGCCTGTTTCTCTGTACAGTCAGCACCTAAACCAGTATATTTTGTAATATCCCTAATTCTCAGGGTTTAATATTGTATAATGATTTTACTGCTTTTATGGTTAACACACAATATTCAAGCCTTCAGGCTGCCTTCTTTTTATGCAGGTTATTAAAAAAGACAGACAGAATAAGATGTTGGATACTGAGCTTTATTTCAAAAGCTACTCTTTTAGAGTTTTCCTCCATTATTACTTATGTTTATTCTCTGCCATATCAGGTTCATACAAATCAGAAGCGTCACAAAATCTTATACAGCATAAAATAACAAGAATGCACTTTAGATTATAGTCAGGAACTGAAACTCCTGGTAAGAGTTTTTTGATTCCAGATTTTCAGGGTGGGAAATCCCTGGCAATAAAATCTATTTATTCTGTTGATCAATGGGCAAACAAGCCTTTTCATGAACATTTAATTCCCAGGCTGGCATAAACCTGAGAGGGCTTTACACAGCCTGTAAAAAAGCACCCATCCCTTGCAGAGACCTGGTGGCTCCACAGTAAAAATGTTCATTTATTCTCTGCTGGGCCCTCTTACAGGTTGAACATTTCCACTTTCCTGTACCACAGCTACCATTTACTGCCATTTCCTGTGAGAATTCCCTTCTCCTTCTGGAAGAGGCCTGGGAGGGATTTTTTCCATGCTATTGAGCAGACCAGTCTTTAGGATGTAGGGATCAATCCAGTGAGATTCTGCCCGTGAGGGTGTGACCTGTGCTCTGCCCCACAGTGTCAGGGACAATTCTGAGTGCCAGGCAGACTGAGCCATCCCTTCTGCATCCTTTCCTGTCAGGGTTTGTTAGCAGGCATCCTCCTCATCTCCACTGCCAGGTGGACAGATGGGTGTTCATGGGAGTGTTCAGATCTGCACAGTTTCTCCCACCTCAAGTTTTAGGAACATCTGCTAAATTGCTCGACAAGCAGGGTGTTGTAAACAACCCATATTTTATGTGTATGAAATGTAATCATGAGTTTTATGATGCTGTTGATTGATGGCCTTCAAAACTTGAGCAGGGAAGGTTGGGGGATTTGGGATTTAGCAGGAATGGACAGCTGCTTTGGGATACTTGGTATCTGTGCAATGTGCTTTATGTCTCAGCAGTGATTTCTGAAAATAAAGTGGTTCTGCTCCCCAATAACCCCCAAGTTGCCAGTGAACATATAAGCAGACTCAGCTTTCCAAGGTAGGCCTCCTAAGAGAAGGATCAAACAGAGCAAGTTTTCAGCCCCTTTTGCCACACTTTATCATATTATTGTTGTTCTCTTTGCTTTTCTTTGGAAGGCTGCATAGCTACCAAAATTTGGTTACTGCTATGGACTTGACCTGTTCAAGGGAAGTCCAGAAGAGTTTTTCCACATCATAGAGGATGGTAAGAATTCCTTCTCAAAAACCACAATTCCCCAAAGGGTCAGATGCAGGTTAATTTTTGCAATGACCTGCACTGTTCATAAATCACAGGAAGGAAGTTCCCTTTTTATAGAGATAATTCACAGGCTCTGTATCTGAAAAATCTGATAATTGAGGCTGTTCACATAAACAACCTCATGGTGGCTTAGAATGAGATCTGATTCAAAATACTTGAAAATTCCATTAATTTTACCCTTTCAAGAGCAAGGTAAAACAATTGCTAACAGTTTTCATATTATGATCAGTTTTGGCAAGTAGAGATGGAAGAGGGATAAACAGTGTATTTTCATCTGCTGCTGAGCAAAAACATGCACAGCTCCCTGTTCTTTCTCCCTCCCTGTCTCTCCCTGTCTCTCCTTCCACCCGAAGGGAGCCTCGAGAAGGACTGAGAGGGACAATTTACAAGAGCATGTAGTGCCAGGACAATGGATTCTAGCTAAGAGAAAGTTTAGATCAGCTATTAGGAGGATGTTCTTCCCTGTGAGGGTGGGCAGGCCCTGGCACGGGCTGCCCAGAGAAGCTGGTGCTGCCCCATCCCTGGGAGTGTCCAAGGCCAGGTTGGAGCAAGCTGGGCTGGTGGGAGGTGTCCCTGCCTGCAGGGAGTTGGAACTGCACGATCTTTAACGTCTCTTCTAAGCCAAACCATTCTGTGATTCCGTATTTCTATGATCTTCTTTTTAATTCCCACAGGGAGGCACTTTTGCTTGTGCTGAGAACTGAGAACCAAGCCCATCTGAAGTTCACCCCAGTGCCTGGTTACTCTGGAAATTCCCTAAATTCCCAGGTGGGCTCTCTGGGGCTGTGTCATCAGATGCCCTGAAATGCAAGAAGTGTGATGGAATCTTGTTGCAAACCTCGCAGCCCTTTCTGATGTTTGGCGGGGTGGGGTGAGGGGTGTGGTTTTGTATTTTTGTTTTGGTTTTGTTGTTGTTTGTTCTGTTGTTGTTTAACCGGTCCTGTGTAAAACTATTTAATATTGAATGTTTTGTGAACTCAGTATATTTTTTAATCTGTAGTGAGAGTGCCTGCAGGCATTGTGGTTATGCCTCTCTCATGCAGATAAAGAGTGTTGTCCTACTGTTCAAGTGACTCTCCATGCATATATAAATGTATTTCAGTAGAGAGGGAAGCAGTGCTGAATTCACTCCCCTCAGGGCAGCTAAGCAGATGTATTTAGGGTGGCAGGGTGGGTACCACTAATACAGTAGTTGAATATCAGCATCACATCCTCCTCTCAGCTGAACTAACAAGCTGACATTTCTTCCTAATTCCTTCCCTAGATCAGCTCAACATGTAACCACAGCAATCACTCTTTCTCAGAGTTTCTGGTTTTGCAGTGCAGATCCCTTTTCAAGTGCTTTTCCTTGCGGGGGAGAAGGAGGTTCAAGCTGGCCTGAGAGTACAACTGCTTCCTCAAAAACCACTTTTATTCTATGGCAAAGCCCATTTTTTTGTGAGAGAACTTTACTAACTTCAAAGAGATTTGTGGGGAACTGCAGGTGTTCTTTTTTCCCTTTGTTTGTCGTGTATAGAAGGATTCTCGTTGCAGAGGAGGTTTATTTGCTTTTAAGTTGCTTTAGTATTTTCCTCTTCAGTACACTTGAAAACAAATAGGAGTACAAGCGTGCCTGCAAGATTAGGTGAACAAAAGCAGTGAAAACGCTCTTTAACTGAGCACCTATTTAGCTACTTTGGAATGTAAATGGTAGCAGATAAACACTGGGTCCTAGTGCCCTTTTCGTTCCATTCAGAACTAAGGTGTGTAATTGTGAGAGGAAATGTGCAGGAGGCAATCGTGTAAATGCCAACATGTTTCTTAGTGGCAAAGCTGCTTTCATGTCAATAACTCGCCTTCATCTGTTTTCATTTATAGAAGTCTAATTACAGAGAGCAGCTTTTATTGATCAGTGTGTTCAAATGAATGTTGGCTCAGGTCAGCCAGAAATAAATGAAGGAAATAATCTGTATAAAGAAATCAAAACGATCGTGGCAGATCAGAACAATTGGTTTAGAATGTTGTCACTGAGTACGTATTTCTGGATGTCAGAGGTTTACTTGTTTTAAACGAACAAACAAACAAACAAACAAGAGGGAATTTTTTTCTTTCTCCTGCATCGTTGTAAAAGATGTTGAAGGAGGGAGGGGGAAGGTGTGATTTATCCCAGCTGATAGGAAAGCAATGGATAGTTTAAAATTCTTCAATTAAAAACCACCAAATAACAAAACCAAACACAAAACTCGCCAAAAAAATCACAAAACCCCCTCCCTCTCTTTCTCCATTCCCTCCCCAGAAGTATCCATCACGTGTTCACACACCTCTTGCCACTGAGGACTTTAGCAAAGGCATAGTCTGGGTTACACAGATTTCCAGATATTAAAAAAAAACAACAAAAAACAAAAAAACAAACAAAAAAACAGTGACCAAGTGGTAAACAGTGATTTTATCATTATCTAGAAAAATAATGGAAAACTTGTGTTTTCCTGTGACTCAGACAAGAAAAATAAATTTTCAAAAGAATGGATAAACAAAGTGAATTTTCTAATTTCTACTCTTCTTATAATAATTCAAATATTTTAAAAGTGCTTCGGAAATCAAAGATTAGCAGAACCATCAACAATAAGGCAAACCAGTACAGAATTAGTGGATCAAAGTAGGGTGTTTTTTCTCTAACAATGTTCCCCAACCTAGGAACAAAAAGAAAGCAAAATATTTTCCAGAAAATATCATATTGTTATTGGAAGTACAGGATGACTTCAATTCTGGGTTGTTTTTTGTTTTCTTTCACATGATAAAAAAACCCAACAAAAAATAACCACCAAAAACCCTGACCCCAAGCCCATGTCCTAAGTGCTCTTTCTCAAACTTAGAGAAAAAATGTTTCTAGATTAATGCCTTAGCTATGCTTTTAAATAGGATGTGTAAAACAATCATTTTCAAATAAGCTATATCAAATACAGGGAAGAAATTATGTTCTTTATTAAACCACTGCAGGTGAGTCCAGCTAGAGTGTGTGTATATATACATACAGACACGTGTGTGTATATATATATATATATTTACAAACCTGGCCTATTTCTCGTAGGGTTCCTCTACAATGAGTAGACAGAAACAAACACTTTCAGAGTGTGGAGTTTCTGATTACTTTTTACTTTACTTCAGGATGAGATGACTCGTGTGTTATAAGCACTGATTTCTCCCCACTGAGAAAGGGGTATATATATTCTCCCTGTCACAAAATAAGGATGACATATTCAAATGCAGATGTCTTTGTAGAGCTAAATAGAATCCTATTCCCACGTGCTTCAAAACCTGGAGCCACAATTGCAAATTCTGAGTATTGACAAGTGTTTCCAGGTTTCCACAATAAAATGCCCCTGTGTTAAGTTGGATGGACAAGTTCTGGCAGGGTTCACTGTCCTGGTTCATTTTAAAAACTTCAGGAGGTTTCAGCCACGTCCTCCATTGATCATTGCTATGCTATTGAAATCAATGACTTGTCACCAGTTGCTCTCTGGTGATACATTGCTTTCCCTCCAACTCAGTAAAGAGGAATTATTTTTTTCTTGTTCAAAATCACTTCAAAAAGACAATATAATTTATCTGGTTTTATTGCTTAAGCATTTTTTACTCTTTTTTTTTTTTTTTTTTTTTTTTTTTTTTTTTGGAAAAGCCATAGGGGAAAAAACAATTCTCTCCTCTCAAAATAATCCTTCACATTCATCTATGAATTTGTTCCAGTCTTAAGACATGCTTTATATGGAGTCCCTTTTCTAACTGAAGCATGCATCACACACCAGAATAAAAATCAAAGAGCATGGAGGAAGCAATGAATAGAACCATAAAGAGCTCATAACTAACTGACGCAGAAAGGTGGGAATACCAAGATGATGGCAGGTCTAGATGTGAAAGTCAGTGACTGCTTGAGATTGCCCATTCTTAACCATTAACATTTATATCTATTTTTCTTCCCGCTCTTGAAAAACTTTCGCAGCACAACATATCAAAAAGGCATTTTACATTATTTGTGTTATAAATTTAGTCCAGGCCTCTCTTTTTCTTCAGGGTGCCTGCACTTCATGAAGTGAAACAAATGAAGCATTGCCCAGCACCCATCAAATTGCCCAGCACCCATCAAATTCTGGTTTGATCTTCTCAATTATTACGAAAATGGTGTTGGTTGTTAGAAAACAGCACATAGTATTTACAGGTTTCTTTCTGCTTTTACAGACTTCCCCAATTTCTATTGAAGATTAAGGATATGCATATATCGCTGAACACATCCCAGAAGGATCATGAGAACAAATTCACACTAAAATCTATGGCTGGTTGTTTTCCTTTTATTATTTTTAATGTAAAAATGTACTTGAACAGAGTTAAAAATTTGGCCATCCTGAAGCCTTTTCCTGCCATTCACTCAAGAGTTGGACTCAGTGATTATTGTGTGTCCCTTCCAAAGCAGAATATTCTGTGATAATTGGGAAAATCAGTTGCTAAGAAAGAATTAATACAAAACCACCTGCTTTTCATAGCCTTGCTTATTATATCAGAATGTAAATGCAGTCCAAAGTAGGTGATTAGTAATTAGCTCAATTAAACAGAAATCTGAGTCTCCAGGCTGTGAAGTAAAATACTGTTTATATCCTTCTGATGTGCAGTAGAGGCAGTTACCTTTCTAAACCAACTTTCTTTCAAGAGTGTGTTCCAGCTTCTGTCTCCAGCAGTTTTAAGCAAATATATTGCATGATTTACTTTTTGATTACTTATTTGGGTAGGTTTTCTGTGAGGCTTGTTACTTGGCTAATAAGATGAAGTTTAGTCATAGCCAGACATGAGAGCTGGACTGTTAGCCTTGCTTTGCTTGGAAGAGCTTGAAATGCCTTTAAACCAGAATAAACCACTTGGTTGTTCTTTTTTCCTTTCAGGTGCTGAAGTTGCCTCTCTGGATGTGTGCTGAGCTCTGGCTGCAGGGACTGTCAGGCCTCGGTGGCAGTGAGTTCATGTTCTCCTCAGTGGGAAACTGGAAATAGTGATTATTAGATGCAGAAGTGATTTCTGAATGCAAATTGGGGGCATCCAGAAGAGGTGATGGGTAATGCAGAGGAAGGGAAAGATTGGGAGTACAACTTGCTGTCATGTGCAGAGGGCAGAATGAGCATTTAGAGGTAAACTGAGGCAGTCAGTGGTGGGCAGGGAGGGAAAGGTTTTGTTTGTAGAATGGGAGGTGACGTGGAGCAGAGAGAATGTCCATCGTGGGGTAAACTGGGATCAGCAGCAGTGGACAGGTAAGAGGTTTTGGGGGAAGAATGTAAGGTACTCTTTGTGGCAGAGGATGAGTATTTGGAGGTAAAAAGGAGGTAATAAGTGGTTTGCAGGCAGGGAAACTGTGAGGGTAATTGTGAATGTCCCCTAGGGGGGAGAAGGAGCATTTTGAGGTCCAGTGAGACCATCAATGGTGGGCAGGGAGGGAAGAATTTGGGAGTAAAAGTTGAGGGAATATTCAGGGCAGAGAATCAACATTTAGAGTTCAAATGTTAGGGATTTAGAAGGAGGTTTTATCTGCAGGGCAGGGAAAGAACATCACGAGGTCAGCTGAGGTTATCAGTGGTGGGCAGGTGGGGACATATAGGGTGGAACTAGTTGAAGTCATGTCCAGGGTCCAGAATGAACACTGAGAGGTGCAGATGAGGCAATCAGGAGTGGACGCTCCAGCGGGCCCAGGGGAGATCGTAGGGGTAAAATGTGCGGCCCTGTCTGGCAGTGAGGATGAACATTTTGGGATAAAGTGAGGCAGCCATTAGTGGGCAGGTAAAAGGTAAGAATCTCTCCAGGGCAAAGAATGAACACTTGGAGTCCAAACTGGGAGTTTAGAAGGAGGTTTTATCTCCAGGGCAGAGAAAGAACATCCTGAGGTCAGCTGAGATAATCAGGGGTGGGCAGGTGGGGAAAGTTTAGGGAGTAAAGTTGAGGTAATTTGTAGGGTAGAGCAGGAACATGTCCACGTATAAATGAGTTGATGAGATGTGGAGAGGGAAGGACAATACTGGGGGTAGAATCTGTGTCCATGTGCAGTAGAGAGGGAACAGTTTGGGATAAACTGAGGCAGTCAGGATGGGAGAAGCAGAGAAATTTTGGAGGGTCAAACTCAGGCAAATCTACAGGGCAGGGAATAAATATTTGGGGGTCAGAAAGAGGTAATGAGTGGTGTGCAGGTAGGGAAGCCTTTGGGGGTTAAACAGGAGGGAATCTCTAGGGGACAGAGTGACTATTTTGGGTACAAAAAGAGGTAATCAGGAGTAGGCAGAGAGGCAAATTTTGGGGGTCCAAAAGGAGGTTTATTTTCTGCAGGGCAGTGAATGAACACATAGAGATGATCTGAGATAATGAGTGGTCACAGGCACAATTACAGGTCATCTCCTGGCAAGAGAAGGAACCTGTTGAGGTCAAGATGTGGCACTGGGTGGAGGACAGGTAGAGAAAGGTTTGAGAGCAGCCTCAGGTGGTCTGTGGGGTGGAGAACGACCCTCTAAAGTTCCAGTTTGGTCCCCAAAGAACTCCAAATTGCATCCAACCATCCCCTTTTATTTTGAGGCATCTCTGAGGGCTCTTACTTGGGCTGTAAAGGCAGTGAGGGAAGATTCCCCTGTGTTTAGCACAGCTGCTGGCCTCAGGCTGGCTGGGCATGGATTTGGGGTGTGTGGGACACAGCTGGGGGGTGCGTGGGAGCTCAGGAGCTCGGCACTGGGAATCGCTGTCTTTGCTGCTCTGCAGCCACGCCCTGCCGACAATTCCAAGTGCCAGCTGCGTTCTTTAGGTCCTTTTGTGCTGTGGTTAGGGTGTGAGCTAAAGGTTTTCTTCCTCCTCTCTCAGCAGGATGTCGAGTGCCACCGTGTCCCTGAGGTCACTGTTTCTCCTGCTGGGAGAGCACGGGGTGGATGGAAAGGATCCCCAGGCATGTGCAGGCACAAGGAGCTCATACCACTGTGATTTTCTTACAGCCCTGAAAGGATGGGCTTTCAGGTACCCTGGGTAATGTGCCAGCTCTCCTGCTGGAGCTGTTCTATGGAATATTGGAACACAAAGAGTAAAGCTGAGGTCAGGTCTGTTCTGGAGTGTGTTACACTTGTGCAAAGCTCCTTCCCCCTGTGGATTTTCTGTTCTGGAAAGCAGAGGCCGGGGTTCCTGGGCATTTCCTATTAAATGATACCATGAAACTAATTTTGTGCTGAAAGGGGAAAAGAGCTGTCTGTGGGAGGTCATGTGGCCATGATAAAAGCTTTCTGCTTTTTCAGTCAGTAAGGTCTTAAAATATCATAGTGTGTAGGAATGCCTGGCTTCTAAAACTGCCCAGCTGAGTCTCAGAGGCTTCTTTGCCCAGCTGCTTTCAGGCAGCCAAATGGGCCCCAGCAGGGACTCTGTGCCTGCTCTCCCGTGGTTCCCAGGGATCTCTGGGCCTTCACGCCGGCACCGAGATGTTCTCGGGAAGGCCCTCAGATCCCCGGAGCAGTGTGGGACACGGGCACGATCCCCCTGCATTTTGGGAGCAGATTGGGCCCCCTGGAGGGACAGTGCTGTTGTTGCCCCCCGGGCTGGGGCACCCCGAGGACTCGAGCTCGCACCCAAAGGGTTCTTCGGGGAGCTCCTCTGGGTGCCTCAAGCTGGGGAGCTCAAAGCAAGGTCCCTGGAATGGATTGAGGCATTTCTGAGAGTATCAGAGGTGTAGCTGTCTGTCCTGGCCACGGAGCTCTGGAATGGGCTGTAATTGGGTTCTAAAAGCGGTGCTCTGCCTGCAAAAGAAGTGTGGGATTGGGGTTAAGGAATGAGTGGTGATGGTACCTTGGGTGTTTTCTCTGGAGTGGAATTGTGAGAGCTGCAGGAGTGCAAGGTGTGGGTTCCAGTCCCCAGCCTTTGGTTTGCACATGTGCTGGTCAGACACAGGTCCAGCTTCCTCAGTCCTTGACACAACCCAGGGAGAATTAAGGGGTGGCACTGTGAAGGTGATTGTTGTGACAGGGGTTAAAGTGGGAAAACCTTGGGGAATTCCTCAGTTTGTCTATTTACAAGCTCTTCTAAGCTTTTGCTAGGAAGAGATTGGTTGCAGAAGTTGAGGCAGGTATTAAATGGAACAATGGGGAGATGATTGAAATTGTAATTGCTGAAACTAAATGTGTGAGAGCAGAAGCTCTTCTCGTGCAGGAAATAACTCCTGTCAGCAGCACTGTCCTGACTGAAGTGGCAGATGGAGTTGTTCCTGTGGTGTGGGCCAGTGGAATTCCAGGAGAATGGACCAGGGCAGACCCTGTAGGTATTCCCATGAAGCTGAGATCTCTCTAGGTGAGGCAAACCCAGTATCCTTTAAAATCACAATGCCAGAATGTATTGGTTGCAGTAACAGCTAAATTTGCTCATTGTGCTTTGCTTCCAGAATGTGACTGCAAGAACCTGTAAAGAAACCCAGTGGCAAAGAGGATTGATCAGTGCAGGACCTGAGAGAAGCACCTGAAATGACAACCTTGAGCAGTTGGCAGTCTCAGATTTCAAGATGCCCTTTGCTGCATCTCCTGGAGCAAGGCAAGCCAGGAAACCTTTGCTTTTGAAGGAGAAAATGCAGAAATGGGGAAGGAAGAAAAGAAGCCCCCTGAGTCCTCGGTGAGCCACAGCCAGTCCAGGAAGTGCCTTCCTGGGAATGGTAGGATGGTGAGGACTCTGCATTGATCCCTCTGGATGTGTGGTAAGACTGATGCAAACTTTTGAAACCACCTGTAAGAGTTTCCTGCCTTGGCCAGATGGTGCAAGGGCAGCCTTTAGGCAGCTCAGGCATTCCCTGAGGAGAGCTCTGGCTCTGCCACTTCTCGTGGGTTGTTGGGTCCCTTGCCCTCCAGTGGGGCACGCCCAGACTGTTGCCATGAGGTGATGAACGGGCGCTGTTTGGCTGCCACTCAAGCACCACCTTATCCTACGTCCTGGCCCTACGTAGTGTAATGTAGAGCTGATGCAATGGGGTGTCAGCACTGCTGGGGGGAGCGATGCTCATCCTTCCATCGAGACTGTGTTGCTGGCGGGGACGCCCGCTAAGCATGAGTGCCGCCCAGCCCCTGCAGCCCCTGGGAGCCCTGGCCTGTCTGTGCAGGTGAGCACAGCTTATTGAGAGGAAGCAACCCACAAAGCAAACACTTCCTATCTTTTTTCTTATATCCCTTTAATTCCCTTTTTACTAGCTAATATTGCATCCCTTTAATTCCCCTTGTACTAACTAATACTTTAATAGAGGCTGTTTGTAGTATTGTATGAATGCCAATAGATCCAGTAAGGTTTTTTGTATTCTTTTTAAGTTTTGACTCTGTTTGCTAATAGTTTTTTTTAAACTCTCCCTGCAATAAAAGATATGTTGTAGTGTTTGAATGACCGTTGCACTTGTTTCTATTCTGGACATGTATCCTTGTGAACCTGGGACAAGCAGGGAGAACTGCAGCCCCCAGCAGCTGGGTCAGTGCTGGATGGACTCGGGGCTGGGAAAGGTCACTCAGTGTGAGGGCAGGGGAGAGCCCAGGGTGGCCCTGGCAGCCCTGGGGCTGGGAACAAGTCCAGTGGGCAAAGGAATGGACACTGGAGAGCTGGGCAAACAGCTGGAGGAGTTTCAAGGAGAAGCAGGAAATTGGACAAGCTGCAGCAGCTCCTTCTGTGTGTGTGTAGAAGCAGCTCTAGTGCAGCCACGAGTGAGGTGGGAAATGAACCTCAGGAGGCTGGGAATGAGTCCCACAAACTGGTTACAAGGGAACAACACATGGAGTGGGAAAGCAAAGCAGGGGAGGTTCTGTTTTCAGAGAGAATCATTGAATTTTCTCTTCCTGCAGGGACGCTGAGCTGGTCCAGCTGTGGCAAGAAGAGCAAGTGGGCTGGGAAGGTTTGGGGCAGTCTGGAAGGTTCCTCGTGCCCAAAGGATCCTGGCAAGTGCAGCTCTGGAAGAGTGAGGAATAATGAAAAGTGCCCCAGTTCTCCTGAAGCTCAGCTTTGTCAAACATTCATGAAGATCAAATTCCTCAGCAAGGAGCTGTTGGGTCCCAAATAGTCTTGGAGGGAGAGGCAGAAAGTCCCCCTGGTGCTGGGGCTGAACTGTCTGCAGTGAGCAGGCAGGACTTGGCCCTGATGCCTGAGTGCTCTCCAGTCCCCCAGGATGGCTCCCACCTGTCAGCCCCTGGCTCCATCACTTGAGGAGAGGCTGTTCCTGCAAGCCCAGCTGCTGTGTTGGTGCTCCTGTGTGCACCTCTTGCCCTGGCCTGCTGTGAATGTCTTTGTGTTGCAGCTCAGTAAAGTCTCACTGAAGTGGTGATTGTGTGATTGGGGTGTCAGTTCCTCTTCCCCTTGCCCAGCGGCTGCATCCCTGACTTGTGCCAAATGAACAGAACATGCCTGAGGTGCTCAGGAGATGCGTGACCTGAGCAAAACCACTTCACTGTCTGGGGAGCATTAGGGGGAGGCAGCTCTTTGGCTGTTCTGCTTTTCCAGACATAGCACCTTAGCCGTATTTTTTGAATGCTCATTCCGTGTTGCTGCAGAGAAGATGGAAACCAATTGACCAGAAAGACAAAGGTGACACCTTTCAAGGTAGCGGAGGGGTAAAAATCAGCAGTCAGTGCAAGCTGTAGGACTTGAGTTCCCGCTGACACTGAGCTCTGCAGCTCAGCAGCATTTCCTTCTGCCTCAGCTGTGCCTTGCAGAGTGTGCAGTCCAATAGCACAGCACAGAGCACAGGGATTTAATCTTCAGGGGAGAAAGGAATAGGCTGTGGCAACAAACACTGCCCAGAAATATTTTCTTCTCTTAGGTCTGGATGAGTTGACAGCACTGCTGAGCAGTGCTTTTGGAGACTGAAGGGCAGCACAGTAGGATTTTCAGACTGGAATAAAGATATGTTAAGTGGTGGGGAAAAAAAGTGGAGATAATTTTTTTTTTTCAATCTTGTAATTACTTTCCACAGCTTTCTCGAATTTCATTTAATTTTTCCCCTGGTTTTTATCCTGTTTCCTGGATAAATACTGAGAGGACACTTGATGTTTTGGCTGGTTGGTGAGAAGAAAGAGTGACCCAAACATAGTGAAAATATGCCAGGCCCTGTATATGTATTGACAGGGAATCTCTGCATCCAAAGTGCCACAGAACTTCTCTCTTGGAGAAGTGGGAACAAGTTCTCAAAGGAGGGGCAGGGAGAAGAACCTTCTGCTCTTTTTAGCTCTGCAGGCAAGTCAGTAAAGTTGTGATTCTCAGTGGGATGTGGGGATTGTATCCCCACGACGATGGTAAATAAGTGAGCCCTTTGGACCACAAATAGTTAAGAATGAGGAAGGTTGAGAGAGACTGGACATTGGAGAAGCTGCTTTTCTCTGGTCTCCTTCCTAAACAAACTCTTCTGGAAAAGATGAAAGATCAGGAGGTTAATGGTGACAAGGAATGGTTTTTTAGCTGTAGATTAAAAAGAATTTTTTTTCTAATGTTTCTTTGAAAGTAAAAACTCTCTTGGCTGTAAAATAATTAAGAATTGAAGCTCTCATCCTGTGATTTGGGAAAATAGGAAAGAATAAGGTCTTGGACCAAATTGCTGTGCTGACAAGTTCTGCTAACTATGGAGTGAACTCTTACTACTGTTCCTTCCCAGCAAGGAGTGTGAGAAATCCAAATCTAAATGGATGTCTCTCTTCTGGAGTCCTCTTTGGTGCCAAATATCTAACAAAGAAGAGAATGAGAGCACTTCATTTAAAGATCACTCTGTGGGTTTTTTTTTGCTTTCTGCTATTTAATAAAGTGTGTTTGTAGAGCCATTCATGCAACTTCCTCCCTCGGAGCTTTAGGTTTCACTTAGGAAGAGCAAGTTCAAAACATCCCATGTGAAGTTGTTTGGCATTAGAGAGAAATATTGGGTAATAAGGCAGACCTGAGGTGATGATGAAGGAGGGAATTGCTTAAGGTTTGGGAAGTTGCAGAGTTCTGGAACTTTCACCCAGTGACTCCAACAGATTGCACTGTGGAAGTGTCGATGTAAAACAGGATGGTCTTTTACATCTTTTTCACTGTAAATACAATTTCTTTCTCTACAATAATTGTTAAGGAATTACTAAGCACCTTAGTGATGCTTTAATTTCAATATGTGGTTAAAAGGGTGCCTGGACTAAGCAGAAAGTTTAAGTAGAAAGAATAATGAATCAAAGCTGAAAGAAGGCATTTTATCTTTCCTTCCTCACTCTTTCCCTTCTTCCCACTTGTCTCAAAAACTCAGCTTTTGGAGATCTGGGAGTGTCTCTTGTGTCAGGGTGCTCAGTGTTTCTTTTGGTCTTTTCTCCAGGCTGGCAAACAAGCAGGACAGAGAAGGAGCTCTGTCAGAAGCAGATGTGATCGAGTCCTTGTCTCTGGAAAGGCTTGTCAATGAACACAAGTGTCTCTGTCAAATTGTAGGTATATTTTAACATGCTTCATTTTCTAATTTCTAATGAGATATCGATGTAAAGCTTCCAGTAAGGTAGAAACTCAAACCCTGCAAGCCCAGAAAAGATACAGTCCATGTATCTCTTCTGCAAGAAATTCTGCTGCTCACTTTGATGTTCTAACAAATGTTTCCAGTGGGGATCCTCAGCATTTAATTGCTGGTCTGTTCTGAAACCATGTAAGAATAATGAAGTTCCTGATGTGGTTTAAAATTTGTTTAGTTGAACAGCAAGTTTAGTGTTCCAGCTTTTTTACAAAGAAGCAGAAAAGGAATTTGCCTGCGTTGCCATTCAGGAAGGATCACTGTCCAGATGTGATTTTTATCTTGGCCAAAAAAAGGTTTGTAAATATTTCTGAATTTAGGGAATGCATAAATACAAATTTACTTCCCATACTTCTCAGTGTTTTGCAGTGAACAGGAATTGCTGAGCTAATTCCTTGTTTCCAGTCGAGGAACGTGATCTGAACTGCAAATACTTTTCCCCTCCTTCCCCTCACATTTGCAGGAACCTTGCTCAGCTCTCATGGCCTATGGGGAAAAAAATTGACAAATCAATCCAAAAGGGGTTCTTTTGGCTTCTACAGATCATAGCCAAAGATTTTGATGCCTTAAATGGAAGTGGAAGTGCTGGGAAGTTTTCACCAGCACTGTCTGTTCCTTCCAAGCATTTTGTTTTCAGGGGTGTGTTCCTGTCCTCCTTTTCCTTCCCATCTGGACCTCTGGACAAGGGGTTTGTTCCTTCCTCTCTCAGCACCTGCAGCTGCAAAATAGGTGTAACAGTGCCTTGTGTGTGCAATTACCATCAGATGATTCCTGAGGAGTATTTGATGAGAATGTACTTTATCAGTGATGTATTATTGAATACATAGCAATGTAATATTTCTTATATAAATATCTGGAACATAAAAAGTAACTGGTGCTGGTAAACTGAGCTTTGTGTGTCTTCCTGAACTTTTCTGAGTCTGGCTGAAGCCAGTGTGATTCCCTTCACAGAACCAGAGAGTAGTTACTTACAGAAGGGACCTTTAAAGTCCCTGCTGGCAAATATTGGGAGATGAGTTGGGTGATCTAATAATTTTTTTTCTGTTACATTTATGGCTTGGCTACTTCAGAATTCTTTGTTCATTCTCCCTCTCTTCCCTCCTCCCTCCTCAAAAAAACCCAACCCCAACCAAAATCCACAAATGCCAAAACCCTGAAACAACAACGTAAACCCACCGACAATGCCAAAGGGAAAAGGAAGAAGGAGCTGTACCTGAGGAGGAAGACCCTGAGCCTGAGAAATACCAGAACCCCTTCCAGCCTCTATCTGCTGTCATCTCTGAGGTAGGAGAATGTGTGGAACTCTGGATTATTTTCGAACTGCCACTAACAAATGTCTGGGAGGTCATGAGAAAAATAGTTCATTCCAAAGAATTGGTCTCAGTCTGCCTGCACAGCATTTTTTTTCATCTGTATTTAATCTTGGCAGTCTTGGTTTGTGTGCATTGAATCAATGTTTTCATGATCAGAAACCCCCTATTATTGATTTGGGGACAAAAGTTGTGCAGGCACAGTAAAATAGATCTCAACACGTGACTGAACATATTTCCTAATTAAACCAGTGGGGATTGAGAAGTGGAAAATATTCAAGGTCTGTTCATTTCTTGTGAAGTATTTTAGCCATATAGAGAGTCATAAAGTCTGACTGACTTCTACAACTGTTTAGATTTCTGAGCATAACCTGTTTTCAGTTGAAAACTGACACTATTGACAAGTTTTTTAGTTTTGAAATATGAAAATCATATTCATTTGTTAAAGTTTCCTTAAGCTGTAGTTCTTACTTATTGTGCCATATTTTTTTATTCAGTTGACTGGAGATGACATAATCTAAAGAAACATGTAAACTGTTCCAGTCAGGAACTCCAACATTTGCTTTTCTGCGGGACAAAAGCACCCACATGCACACAGCATGGAAAGTCAGCTGCATGCACAATAACACACTTCATAAGAGCATCCAAAGGAAGAAGATGGAGTGTGAGTATTGCAGAGATGGGGATTTGGGGATACAGAACTTGTGAAACAGCCTAAGATTGAGTCTGCATGACACAACAGGTATTTGTCCCAATCCTGGTGGCATTTTAAGGAGACTTCAGCTCTGTGCAACTCTAGTTTGTTTTAAATAAAACATAAAGAAAAAGTCATTGAAGAGGAAGAAATTAGAAGTTTTCTAACCTCAGGACTGTTGATGTTGTTTATATTCCAATTTTGGTTTATTTTTTTAGTATGACCAAAAATAAAGCAAGAAAACAGTCAACAAACAGAAAGATCATTTCATTTGTTGGTAATTCCCCACCCCATTCCTTTGAACAGTAGATCTGGAATTTAATTTCTTCACCTATTTGACAAGAAACTCCAGGCTATATGTGGGACAGAAAAATGCTTTTTTTTTTTTTTTCAGCCAAAACACAACTGAGAGCAGAGCAGAAATGTGCAATTCTGCAACTCCACAGCTTTGGCAGCACTCGGAAGAGAATGGTCAGCAAGCCTCGGAATGCCTTGACTCAGGTAAAACTTCCTTGGAATGTGTCACTTCATGGGATTGTTCACATTCCTTTTCCTTATTTTTTTGTTGTTATTTTTAATTATTTTTATTCTATAGTATATATTATATTTATTTTTGTTTATTCTTTATTATTATTTTTCATGATGCCCCACATGGATTTAATCTGTTGAAAAGATGAAAATGCAGAACTAGGTTGTGGTATTGGAAAAATCTTCTTCCAAAAAGTGCATGTTTGTTGGTGGGGCTGGGACTGCAGCTGAAATTGGTTTTTATCATCATCAAATATGCAGTCCACTTTGCACCAGGACCCAGCCAAGTTGAATTTTGTTAAGGAAACATAGAGTTTGCATATATCTTCTGCTTAAAGTTTATTTTCTATAGCAAAATGCCATGTAACTTTTACATTTTTCCCATAATTTTGTGCATAATTTTTTGGACTGAAAACCCTGATGTATCTCCTCAGTAATTGTTTTAGAAGATGGTCTAAGATATTCACTGAATATAAGTGTCTGAAATGTAATGTTTGATTTCTGTTTGCTATAGATAACAGTAAGAAAAAAAGTAAAAAACCAAAGTTCAAAAGGGGCCACAGAGTAGAACCTATTAATGCAGAGGATTCTCTTCCCAAAAATCCAACACCACCAGCAGCACTTCCACCAGCTGAGTGTACTGACAACCAGAAACTGATGGCTCAGGCTGGGCTTGTTAATCCTTGAAAATATTCCCTTGGAATGATGAAACTGGAATGATCTCTCTCTAGAAAATCTTTGGTGCAGTTTCCACTTTATGAGAAGAACTTCCAGCACTATTATTTGGCCTGTTCTGTGGGGGAAGACATTATTTTCCCAACAAGTGAGTCAGAAACTTGACTACTCATGAAAAAGGGATTAAAATGATGAGTATCTAAGGGTAAATCAGCTTCTTTTCCAAGGATTCCATAGCTCTTCCCCCTGGATGCAATATATTGCATACCTGAAATGCTTTGATTTCCCCCAAAATGAGCTGCTTTCTGGGCAGTTCCTCAGAATCAAGAGCACTCCCGGCATGTTTTGACAGTCTTTGTTTTCCTTTAGTTGGCTGGGGAACTCCCAAACTTCATAGACTTGGAAAACTTGAGCCCCTTGGTGAAACACATCGTGCTGGTCATTGAAAGTATTTTGGGGTTTGTACTTTTTGAAAGCATTCTCCATTGTTCATTCACTTCTGCATTCATTTCATGCTTCATCTTTTTATCTTTTTTTTTTTTTTTAATGTCTTAATTCTAATTTTCACTTACCAAAACCTAAACCTTTTGCTTAGTAGAAGGCATCGTTTTGATTTTTCAAGTCTTCTTTTTTTTTTTTTTTTTTTTTCATGGAAAAGAAAGTTATCTGAGATTCCCTTCTAAAGTTTCAGATGGCTGGGGATATCAGGTGCTACCAGTAGAGATACTTTTCAGTAAGGAGAGTAGTAAGTCCTTTGTTTTTGTCTTAAATTATTTTTGTTGTTGTAAGTGGCAGATATTTGGTAGTTCTTGCTGCTGAAATATGTAAAATTCAGGTAGTGTGAGGCTGAAACAACCTCCAGAGGTCTGGTTTTTAATGCTAGGCTTTCTCAGACATATAACTCTGTCTTAATTATGCAAACTGGAAAATTGAAGTGTTGATGAGCAGGCTATTTAATGTATAGATTGAGTCATTTTTGTGTCATTCTTAGAATGTTATATTGGCTGTTAACAGGCAGTAGAGTCAATTATATAAATCTGGAATTATACACTTATTTCACTAAAGACTGCAATTTTTCCAGTCATACTGATAATTCTGGCACAACATTAGGTAATGAGTGTCTGTTTATTGTCAGTGGAGGATCCATTTGCAAGAATAATAAACCTCTTTCAATCTAGGAGGTGAAATGATCTGTCAGTCCTAAAGTGGCCTGCCAGACCTCAAGACATTAATAAATTGATGAATAAAACCATCCATTGTACAGGGGTTTATTTGCCTTCATTTTGCTGATCAAATGGAAGGACAACTAAAACCTTGATCCTGCAGACACCTACACAGTCTTAGAGTAGTGCAATGCACCTGGTTTGCTTTGGTTAATTCTGGCTCAGGAGTGCAATTTTCAGTTATTGCCCACCTAGAACAAGTGGAATATATTCTCCTTGGGAAATTCTGATTTATTACAGCTGAATTTTGTGTTGGCAGGCCATCAAGGCTTTGCTGGGGGAGAGGTGGTCTGTAGAAACCAAACTGAGATTTGAATGCTTCAAAAAGCTGCTTTTTTCCCCTTGATTTCTACCTGTTTCCTCTTACCATCTCTCACATTATTTTACTTGTGAAATGCTTTGCATGTACCCATCTGCATGGTTGTTGTTTTTCTTGTATATCAATGACAGATGTTTGAGAATCCTTGCTATTCTCTTCTGATGTACTTATTGACTTGGTCTTGAGCAGTTTTACTGCTTTAAACTCCTTTATTGACAAAAGAAAATGTTACAGTTTTTTTGTGTTTTTTTTTTTTTTTTTAATTCTTAATATAGTTCTTTTAGAATGTTTGTATGGCTTGCAAGATAAATGCCATGCACCGATGGTCCTCAAATTTTGGATGCTGCATAGTGTTGCTGTCACTTCAAACTGTATTGCAATGAAAACTTGCCTACAGCAACATTCAAATTTTGATACGGGGTCTTTTCAGTTGTTGTTTGCACACTTTGGATTTCTCATTTCCTATTTTGGGATGTTTACAGATCACCTTTGGGCTTGATCTTGCAAATGCTGCTGCCTGGATAACAAAATGGAATTAAACCCTCTTTTGGCTGATACTTCTCTATAGAGATTAATTAGGTTTGAAAGTTGTTTGTAGGAATTAGCTCTTAACTTGTAGACTACCCAGCTTCCATGAAAGGCAGCAAGAATTTCCCACATGTGGTGGATTCCCTCTGGGTGACAGATTGCTGCGTTTTTCTTCCCTGGAATTTCTGGCACAGATTTCTATGGAAAGGTCTGTGTGTCCATGGCTGTTCATGTGAACATGGTATTGAGGATTTACTTGTGAAAATACATCTCCCTAAACCTGAAGAAAAACAGCTTCAAGATGACTGGATTTGTACCTTCCCATCGAGACCTTCCTCCAGGTGCTGTGCAGTTGCTGGCATTTTTTCCAGCTGATAAATTATTTTGTAAGATTGGTTGTATGATAGGGTGAGTATAGAAAGGCTAAACAAATATTGAGTCTATTTTTCTACCTTTTGATAAAATGATTTGGAAGTCTGAGTGGGCCTGTGTACCTGCTACCAATAAAGGGATACCTTGAAAGCATTAGGAAGCTGATGGTCAAGTTCATACAAATCCAGGGTGTTGGACTCTTCCAGCAGCAGAACCCCTTTATTAGGGATTACACTACCAGATGTAGTATTTTATATTTCTGGCAAGCTGAAGCAAGGGGTAAGACAGGAAGTTTAAAAGAACTACATTTTATACAAAATATTGCTATTTGAACTGTCTGAAAATTTTCTTACCTGTTTTTTTTTCTTTAGTTTGTTAACTGAACCTGACATAGGTAGTAAATTCTGTGGAAAAAAGATTGAGTTGGATATTGTATTGACTACTACAACAGACAAGGAAATTGCTCACAGTGGAAGTTTTGTGCTAATTGAGTCAGGTATTTTGATGGAAAACTGAATCAACCAATATGCAGATCAACCCTGTTGGAGTTTAATCTCGAGAACACTAAAATACCATCTTGAAAACTAAAGAAACCCCAGGCTTTTGAGGAGTTCAATAATACTTCCATGTAGTGTGTTTATCTACGTGAAATTAAAAAAAATCACCTACAAGTGATAAATAAACAACAAAGGCTCCAATTTGATGTATTCCTGTTTAAATGTTTTTCCTCTTCTGTTGGAGACAACAATTGGTGTCTTGTGTAAAGTGTATTGTTCTGCCACTTAGTAAGGATGAAACCCCCATTCTAAGGGTTTCTTCAAAGCAGCAGTATTTGATTATTGATTATTTTCTATCACTTGGCAGATGTTCACTCTGGAAACACCTGATGCTGCCGTTCCTCTCCCGTCTCTGCTGCTCTCTCCGCACAGCTCTCGTGGCATTGTCCCTCAGCAGGAAGTGATTTCCCTCCCTTTTTGCTACTGGAAGGGCACGTGAGCTTCCCAAGCAGCTGGGGACAGTACCAGCTCCCGTCAGCTCTTTTGGAAGGGAATTTGATCTAATCCTGCTGGCTTTTCCTGCAGCAAGGAGTGCTCCCACCAGAGGATATTTGGCAACAAACATCTCTGGATGAACCCTGATGACACTCGAGACTGATGGGAAAGGCAGATGATGTTTGCAGCAGTCCTAGGTGTGTCTGTGCTGGCTGTATACAGAGAGTCCTTGGAATCCTGCAATTGTTCAGGTTGGAAAAGCCCTCTACGATCCAGCCACTGCCCAGCACCGCCGAGGCCACCGCTAAGCCACGTCCCCAGGTGCCACATCCACAGGGCTTTAAATCCCTCCACTGCCCCAGGCAGCCTGTGCCAGGGCCGGACAGCTTTCCCGTTAATAAATGTCCCAACAGCCAACCTGAACCTCCCCTGCTATCCCTTGAAGCTGCTTCCTCTCATCCCTTTCAAATGGTTCCAATTATTCCCTTCTCTTTTCACCCCACGTGCTGCATTTTTCCCCTCTGTTTTTCTCTCTCCCGGGAAGGTGAGGTAACCCAAAGCATCCCCTGCTCAGCCTCTGAATCCCGGGCTAAGTTCTGCAAGCTGCTAATTGAGGGACTAAAAAGACATTCAAATGGAATCAAGAGCACTAAGAAGGTGCCTGGGAATCCCAGTATTGTTGTCCTAGAATTTTGAACAGCTTTCCAAGCTTTTTACGGCGGCAACGGCTCTCTTGCTTTGGGTGAGTCCCTCGGGAAGATTTGGGGTTTAGTTGAATCCCTCCCAGCGGCCCTGACACTGCTCAGGAGCTGGCAGGGCAGACTCAGAGCCCCTGGCAGGTCCAAGGGTTTTCCCCCAGAGCTTCTGCGAGTGCAGACCACCAGCCTGGGCAGGTGGGATCTGCTTTGGCTGCTGTCTGAGGAGCCGCGGGCAGCCCTTTCTCCGTGCCCACCCCCGTGCCCGTGGCCGGGTTCCCAGCCCTCGGACGTGAATTTTGCAGACGAGCCGTGCCTGGGAGACAAATCCATCTCGTGCCCGCTGCAAGTGCTGGCCCGGAGCTGCTCCATCCCTGCTGCCACGAGCTGTGCTGGGATTCCCCCAGCTCTGGACGCTCCGGAGCCCCGGCAGGGCAGTGCAGGGCACGGCTCATCCGTCCCCTGCAAAGAGGAAGCGCAAGGAGGGCCGGGTCGCTGCCTGTTGCTCCGTGCTCCTCCCGCTCCGCCTTCCCTGCCCTGCTGGGAGCGCACAGGGAGCCCCGGGAACGTTCCTGGCAGGAAGCAGGAGCCGCCGAGGGCTCCGTCCAGCTCCGGGCCCGAAAAGCGGCCCCGAGCCGGCATCCCCCCCACCCCCCGGCATTTTGGGTCGCAAGCTCTCACCTGGAGGAGACGCCCCCCTGCAGGCGGGACCAGACGGCGATCCTCGGCCCAACGCCCGTGCCTCGGAGCGAGGGAACCCTCCGGACTCGTCGGGCTCCTTTGTCCCTGGCAGCGGCCGTCACACGCCAGCACCTCGACAGCCGCTGGGCAAATCCCGGGCGGGGCAGGAAAACCTACCCGAGCACGGCAATCAGGAGTTCGTGCCCGTCCCCAGCCGGGCACAGCCCAGCCGGCCGCGCTCCCTCTGGCCCGTGCCTGCCAACGGCTCGTGTAGAGAAGGCAGAGCTGCCGAGATTATTAAATAAAGGCGGATTTCCCGACAGGATTTCCCTGCGGTCCTTACCTCCTTTGACTCGCGCCGCAGCGTCCGGTTGGAGCATTTTTCGCTTTCCTCTTCTGTCGCCCTTTCCCGCCCAGGCAGGACCTTCCCCGTCTGCAAATAAAGATGAAATGTTTCAGCGGCATTTTTAAAACCAGAGGGTTTGCCACGGGGGGATGCGAGTTCCAGAGAAAGTGGGGGAGAGGAAGGAGAGCCTCAGGTCTCACCTGGCAGCTGTCAGATGAGCTGCAGCTCCTGGATGTCAGGCAAAAGAACTGCTGTTGGAAATTGCGGCCGTTCCGAAGGCAGAGGCGGGACCGGCCTGTGCCCGACCCGCGGCACGGTCAGCGCCAGCTGCTGGGGCTGCCTGCGGACAGACACAAGGACACGGGGACAGCCGGGCAGCTCCGCTCGGGGTCCCGGAGCACGGCAGGAACGAGGAAAGGAAGCGTTCTTCCCTGCCCCGGCACGGGCCCCGGCTCCCCACGGCCGGAGCGGGCCCGTGCCCGGAGCCCCGGCGGGCCCCAGATCCCCCTTTCCCGGGGGCACTGCGGGCGGGAAGCCCGCGGCATTGCGGCCGCGGAGAAGGGGCAAGCGGGCGATGTTCTCTCCGGGGGGGATGCGGTGGTCCCGGGGGTGCCCGAGCGGGGGGGATCTCTGAGGAGGGGGTCCGGGGGGAGGGGGAAGGAGGGGGAGACTTTTCTCCCCCCCGCCCCCGCCCCCCCCCCTCCCACTCCTCTGGACCCCCTCCTCGGAAGGGGCTCCGGGTGGGGGGGGGGGGGAATGCTGGGGAGGGAGGGGGGGGAGGGTGAATGCGGGGCAAAAGAAGAAGAAATGGCAAAAACCAAACAAAAAGTATAAACGAAATGCAGTGTTGTGTTCCCCTTCCACCCCCCCTCCCCCACCTCCCCTCTCCCCCTCGGGGCCCCGTCCCGAGGAGGGGGGATGGGGGAAGAATTGGAGGGGGGAAAAGTCCCCCTCCTTCCCCCGGACCCCCTCCTCGGGAGGGGGCCCGGCCCCCGACCGCCCCCTGGGGGAGGAGTCCCGGAGTGGGAGGGGTCAGAGTGGGGAATTCCCCCCTCCTCCTCTCTCACCCCGGAACCCTGCTCCCCCGGAGGAGGGGGGGGGGGGGGTCCCTCTCCCCGAGCCCCCTCCTCCCCTGCCCCAAACGGCCCCTGCGTTTGGTCCCGGCAATAGACCTCGACGTCTATTGCCGAGACCGAACCCCTACCCGCCCGCGGAGCCCCATGTGTGATGTCGGGACGGGCCGGAGCCCCGGCCGTGTCGGGCGGTGCTTGTGAACTGCATGGGGGGGCCCGCCCAGCGGGCCCGGCCCCGTGTGGGGGATCCAGGGGGGGCGCCGGGTCGGGCCATCGCGGTTTTATTAAACCGGCGCCCCCATTATCAAACCCCGCGGCTGCGGGGACGCGCGCACGGGGGACAGGGGGACGGAGCGGGGGGACGGGGGGTCGGGGTGTGCGGCGGAGCAGGGATGGGGGACGAGGGGGAGGCCGGAGGAGCCGGGGTGTGCAGGAGGGCAGCGACCGGGACCGAGGGGAGGCGGCGTGCGGGGACAGCCAGGGCCGAGGGGGAGGAAGCAGGGCAGGGACCATCGGGGTGTGCGGCAGGGGACGGAGAGGCAGCAGGGCCAGGCGGGGTGGGGGGCCAGGGAGGACGGAGGGGCAGGAACGAGGGTTGGTGGGGTCGGGGTGCCTCTGCGGGCAGGGACGACGGGGTTGGGGAGGGAGGGAGGCGGGGGCTAGGGGTTTCGAGGGGGGTTGTGGGGGGGGGAAGAAGAAGGGAGGGGATGAAGGAAAGGGGAAAAGGTAAAAGAAAAGGCAAAAAGAAAAGAAAAGATACGAACCAAAAGAAAGAAAAAGCGCCGCGGCAGGGAGAGACCCCCGCGGCGTGACTTCTCCTCGCGTACTGCCCGAGCAAATGGCACCACCAACCAGTTCCGGCCCTTAAATACCCCCGCCCCCCCCCTCCGCCCGCCCCCGCCCCGCGCACCTGTGCGGGCCCCGCCCTGCTCACCTGTGCGGGCCCCGCCCCGCTCACATGGTCGGGTCCTGCCCCTGCCTTGCCCCTGTCCGGCCCCGCCCCGGCCGCGCCGCTCAAAAGCGGCAGAACAGCGCTCGGCCTGCTCTTGTGGAGGACGCTCGTCCCGGGCGCGCGGACGGACCGACCGGCGCTCACGGCCCGGGGTCAGCTCCCGGCGCTGCGCCGAGCCCGGGCCGCTGAGCGGGGACCGGCACCGGAGGAGCGAGGCTGCGGATGGGGCTCGGCATCAGGACAGAGATCGGGACCGGGACCAGGACCGGCTCCAGGACGGCCACCGGAGGAGCGGGGCTGGAAGTGGGACCGGGACCGGGAGCAGCGCATCTGCCCCGCCGTGGCCGGCAGGAGCCGTGCCGGGGCGGTCGCTGGGACCGAGCCCGGCGGGGCCGCTCGGGTCGGGGCTCTGCCGGGGCCCGGGTGCGGGAGAACGGCGGCGCTTCCCTCGGACGTTCCTGGAGATGGAACGAGGTGAGATGCACCAGTCCCTTCCCTGAACAGAGCAGAGCAGATAGAGTGAACTGTAGCAGATTGTCTGCCTGCATCTGAGGGTTCTCAAAAGAGAAATGGATTCCAGTGTGTGCAGCAGTGCCTTTCGAGCCAGACAAAGGCTGTTCAGCTCAGTTTTGAGAGCACACAGTCCAACTGTGTGTCCTGACAGGATCATTGCCCACACTGTCTGCATATCCACAGGCTGCAGCATCAGGTTCTTGCTCCCTGACTCAGAAAATATTACAATAGAGTGTTATTCTCTTTAGGTATTTACAGGAAGATTTCATTCAGTGTATGATAAAACAGTGGCAAACTTTCATCATCACTGATGTAACAATTTTGCACAACCACCCTTTCCCTGGACAATACATATTAAGCTACACGTGTGACTTGAATAATGCTACACCTGCAAAACTTGAAATGTCCTTTATGCCTAGAAAAAGAGTTTGTGAAATATGCAGCCTGTTCTTTGATTAAGCACAAGGATTATTTCATGTTCTTTAGGAAGAGCTGCCTTCCTATTTCCCCACACAGAAGAGGCCTGTGGCTCAGGAGCAATGTGGGTGCCACCACACCAGGAGCTGCATTTGCTCCTTTTTTTTGCCCAAACCAGCTCCGCATTTGAACTGAGGGCTTCCTGAGGAGCATGGCAAGTTTTCCAGGACCTCTTTTCTCCCTGGGATGTGCCATCTCTGTGCCACATGCAGCTCATAAGCGCATGAAGAATGAGCTGCAGCTTGGAAAATCAGGAATGTTTTCCCACTTTGCGTTGCAGTGCAAGGATGCAGCGCTCCCACTCAAAAAGCAAGCATGCAATCAGATGCAATTAAGACCTCAGGAGGTTGTCTTTTTGCCAGAGGAACCCCACCAGCTCCCCTCAGTAGGCAGGCCATATTTAATGACACAATCAATGGGGAAATCTCTTTTCTTGTGCCAGTGACACAAATAATGTTAACTCATGCACAAGGATGTGCATCTTTCATTGCCTTTTGTGCATAACATGGAGTTAATCATGGAACGGATTTAATGGGGATGAAATGACATGAACTGACATTGTTACAATTACAAGGCAAGTTATTTACTCTTCCTGGTTCTTCCTCAACCTTCGTTTATGAATGATAGATTGTTTCTCATTTCCATTTAAAGCCATTACTAAAATGCAGTTGTTTGTAGAATGCCTGCCATTCAAACTCTGATGTCTTCTCCCTCAAAATACCGACTGCCACAGGACCCACCTGAGCCCAGAGATCAAAACAGAGGGAGTCATTATTTTTCCTTACCTTTGGCTGATAAGAATATTCAAGCTGATTGAATAAGAGTCTTTGATAGAGACAGCTAAAATGTTCTCCTCAGATGTCTCAAAAAAAACCCGCAATTTCCTTTTACAGTGGTGGTCTGTTTAGTCCTTGATTAATCCAATTTCACTGAGAATTTCATTGTGGCAAATCATCATTTCATGTTTCTAAATCAGAATATAGAGGGACTGACTTCAGGCATTCAAACAAGGAGACCACGATTAGCAGGAATTCCAAAGGGAGCCACAAACTCTCAGCAGCATTAGGAGGCTGAGTTTGGCTTTGTTCAGCACTTTAAATATTGATTTAGTTGTTTAACTACCAGTGCCTAAATTGCAACCAATAAATAATTTTAAAATGCTGAACCTGGATGTGAAACAACAGACAATGAGCTCAGTGTAGGTGAGTGCATTTTGAGGACAATCTGTAAAGATCCTAAACAAATAAGGACAAACCCAGCACTCTTTATATTCATATTGAACTGCCTTAGGCAGTTAGTTTTTTGTTTCAAAACAGTTTTATGTGCCTCAAGTTCTATTTGTGTGATATAGCATTGTAAAATCTAGAAGTGTGGTTAATTAATCCAGAAATTTGGTTACTTGTGTATAGCCATCATACAATTAACAGGCAATTGTTTTGCAGAGATTTAGTAATATTTAACAGATCTGTAAATAAAGCAGCATATAACTATTTAGAAACTGGTTTAGGATATTAGTATAGGTTACAAAAACACTACACAGTCTTGCATTTTATTTCAGTAGTGGCATAGACACTCAGGATAGCAAATCCCTTATTTTTAGCCATCACACATTCATGCTGCTGTAAATGTAATAAATAAAAAATGCTGTCTATTTTATTAGCAGCTTTGCTGTCTGGCCATGGCTGACACTTCAGAACTGTACAAGCAGAAAGCCCCAGTTCAGGAAGAGAGACATCAGAGTAAGAATAAAATACAACCAACATTAAGAGTACAATAAACTGTGAAATGCAGCCTTGATTTACCTTGTGTCCAGCCATCTTTATCCCTGTATTTTATGGCTCCATATTTGCTGTCTGGAAAATAAAATCCACTGGGAGATAACGTGGTCATCACTGGGCTTTCCCTTTCAGGGGCACAAGCAAAGCCAGCTCAGAGTTACCTGTGCTCTGACCAAAAGGGTTCACTGGGTGCTAAAATGGTTCCCTACAAGCCAAAGGGTGCTGATATTGATAAATTATTAAATACTGATAAAAAATAAATGATCAAATATTGATAAAGTGGGGAGAATTCAGAGAGGAGCGGAGGGGCAGCCACGGGAGGCAGAGAAGTGACTGTGCCACAAGCCCAGCAGGAAGCAGGACATGGCAAAAGTCAGGAAATAAAAGGGAGCAAACTGGAACCAAGCTGAACAAAACCTCCCCAAACCCTCTATGGACAGGAGTTCCTACTGCACAATCACATCCTCTCTTGCCAGGCATTTTAAAACACAGCTCCCACTGGAAGGGGATGGTAAGAGAAAGATAATGGCACGTGGCCTTAATTACACAGCAGATATTTGAGATAAATGGCACTTCTGTTCTCCAAAGAAAATAATCATAATCACTATAGAACCCTCAGAATCTTTAATTGCCTTTGAGTAATTACCCATTTCTCCTCACACTGTGTTCAATTTAATTTGTGCACCAATTAACAGAAATAAAACTCAAAAGTAAAAATAGTCAGTTTCCCTTTAATTATTTATTTAAGATTGGGAAGATAAATCATCCCAGATTTTAAAAGCTGTTTTCCTCATACCAGTTATTATATTCCTGATATTTATTTGCATTTCCTCTTGTTAGCACAGAATCACCTTGGAAGTTCACATATTGAGAAAGGCTGCTACAACCATTTTATTACTTTTATAAATTAGTAAGGTAATCAACACAAAACAAAGATATTCTGCCTGTGTGTTCTTCATTCATTTTTATGCTGCTGACACCAGTTTAGTTTTTAATTATGATACCATTTTGTGATGCACTGGTGCCATCACTGGAAAATATAATAATGAAATCTTCATAACGGGAGATTTTGCCGTGGTGCTGCACAACCAAACACTCTGTGAGAAGCAAGACAGAAACTGTGTGTGACAGGGAAAAACTGTGTGTTTTAGTGTAACGTGGATTATCTACATTTTGGTGTGCATTTTTGGTTTTTGAAAAAGAAATAGAGTGCACACTGTATGGAACATAAAACCTCTACAGAACAACAACAACAAAAACAAGCCAAGATCCTCTTTCTATGGAGGAAAGAAATTACCTCTCATCCTCTGTGTCTGAAATCACATTATTCAGTAAACTCATGCAAAATTTCTAGGTATCAATGACAAAATGCTGAACTTTTTAATTCATAGCAAGCTTAAATTCTCTGTTTGAAAAGTGTTCTCTGCCACCTGAGCCTCTGGTTGAGTCAAAAGTTAAATACAGAAGCTCATCCAGACTGCAGAGACTACTGAGGGAGAAGCTGAAAACAGAGTTATTGCCAGCAAAACTCTATCTATCTTCCCATAGGTGGGACAGAAATGTGTTTAATTTATTATTTACTTTATTATTTACTTTATTATGCTGGCAGTAATGCAGTGTTATCCATCCAGTGAGGAACCAAATGCTTGCTGTAGGGACAGCTGTGTCCCATCTCTGGGTGGGAAATCTTTCTCTGTAGAATTTCTGTGTTCCTGTAACACAGATCATTATTCAAATATCATCAGGGAACGATGGCAAGTTATGCAAGAGCAGCACTAGCATGGTAGCAAAGGCACAATTTTCTTTCTCCACGATACAATTTTAAAATGCCAATATCAATAAAATGCATTTGGAAGGAAGCAGAGCAGACAAGGATCAAACATTAGATGCCCATCTTCTGCACAGTGGAGAAAAGTGACTGTTAAGAATGTTATTCTATTCTGATTCATCATCTTTCCCTTGTGCATTCATAAACTTCCACCTAAATATGGTTACAAGTTATCTTTTGAATCAACTTCACCTTTTCCCTTTATAAAACACTCATTCATGACAGTCTTGTATTTCCATAGACTGGAACAGCAATTTCAGCTCTGCAATTTGTATTAAAAGGCCTCACTCTAGACTGTTTTAAACAGTCTGATAAATAACAGAGGGTTGACTTTTATGCCCAGAATTAACCCTGCCTTTGACAGAAGGGATGGTTTTTCCCCATTCAGTACTATCAGTTACCTGAGAGTTCCTCCAACTTCAGAGAAAACATTTTGGAGTCTTTTGGTACAAAAAACCTCCAACAATATTTACACAAATACTGAGGGCACAGTCCAGGATCACAGAGAAGACTTTCATCCAAATTCTCCTTTCCAAGGCTATCTCAAGGTTACAGGGGTCAACTCACACCTGCACAGTCCCTGCAGAAAGGAAAAGCATCATCAACAATCAGGACAACTCCTGAGAGTTCTAACATGAACAGAAAGTAAAACATCAGAAGCAAGAGAACTCCCACACACAGTGATTTCTGTTTCCTTGTTCATTAAGTCATATAAACCCTAGGTAAGATTTCAGAAATGCTGATAACATTGCTCATGAAGGATCCCAGCCAATTTCAGCATTTGCCAATTTTTTTTCCAGGCATTTTTTAGGCTGTAGAATGCTTAATTTTCATTCCACCTGAAATTTTAAGGTTTTTAGTAAATTTGGCCCAAGCTGATTATCAAGTCTGGCAATTCTAAAATAGCGTTTTTCAACGAATAAATTATTTGTTGATTTTTATTTTAGTTTGACTTCCCAGTACAAGGCACACAGCTCTACTGGTGGTGGTTGTTTGCACCTCATGAACAGCAACAGCCCAACAGAAAATATCTCAAAGTCTGTGCAACAAACTCCCTTTCAGCTAAGAACATGATGTATTTATTGTAAAGCCCCACCATCAGCTGCCTCTCAGCACGGGGCAGCAGTAGATTATTTCTGCTGATATATGAAAAATATGCAGTTTCTGCAGCCTTGCAACTGCTCTCGCAGCCTGGTTTCCTCCACCACAGAAATCCCACCTGTTCTGCAAAATTCTGCAAGTTCTAAAATGAACTTACAAACCATCTGGGCAGTTTCCAGCATAAGAGTTTAACAATTTAACACAAAAAGTTTTACTCCAGGAGTCCGGATGTTAAATTGAAATAGTCAGTGAATATTTGTATAGGATGTAATGAGTGGTAGAGGGTTCCTTGCACTGAATAACACCAGCTGTATTAGAACAAAAGTTAAAAGACAACAACCCCAAGATACACTTGTGTTTTGATCTAATTGTTTCCTAATTTTAGTTTCCTAAGGTGTCTGATTTCATATTATTATGAAAAATATATTAAAAAAAAAAGGACATGTGGGCCAATTCAAAAAACCAAAGAAACATATACTTCCATTCCTGCAGAGTAATAAGCCCAAAATTACTTGGGCTGCTCTTGGTGCTAATTCTGACTCAGAGGGACAAGATACATCAGGCCAAAAGAAATCTCAAGCATAAAACTACATAAGTGAAGTGTGAGCAAGCAGGGAACCAGCAATAAACCAGGGGCTGGTGTTCCTGATAGTACAGATGCAGCCTTAAATCTGTTCTCTTCTCAATTCTGAATATATTCCTGTGGCTCTCCTTGATATTTATAAACAACAGAGCACCTGTAACCTGACTTTTGAAGAGTGCTGGGATATTTGCCTCCCCTCAGGGATGGGGAGCTGAGCATTTTAGAGGGGGTCTCTTCCTCCCTTGCTCACCTCTAGAAAATTCCAGAATATTCTTGAAATAGAGCCCTCTGAAGTACAAATGGCAGAGAGTGTTTACGGCAATGAATTTGGGGAAACATCTTAGGAATAACAAGATATGTCAGATAATAATCTTTGTCAAATTTTTAAGTCCTAGCCTTTTCCAAAATTCTGCCTTAACTTAAAAATACCAATTTTATTTTTTTCCTCACAGGATATTAAGACTTTGTAGGCAGCTGAACCAGGACACTCACATTAAGTGGCTCTCATGGCTGAGCTGGGAGCTGAAATTCCTCAAGTCAGTGACTTTTCAGCCTATTTCTGTTGTGAAAGTCTGGTGCTTGTTTTCCCACCTCTGGCTTGCTGGTTGGAATGAAGTGAACATGAACTTATTTCTCACTCCTCAACAGCACCCACGTCCCAGGTACAGATCAAGGCACACATGACCAACAGAGCAAATGCTGCCTCATTGTGAGAGAATAAATAAATCCAAACAAGCATCAGAGCCACACTGAGCCCAGAAACACCTCCAGGTTTAGTGCCAGTTTGTGTCACTAAGCTTAAATTTATGGGTTTGTCTCATCACTTCCATTTCAAAGCCTGCTGCAGGACACAATTTCCCTGCATTGGCAATCCTGGTTTTATATTCTGGAGAATAATTTAAAGCTTTATCCTTTCTCTGCTATTTAGGAAGGCTATTCTATTTTAGCCCATTACTAGAATAATATATTTGAGTGAGTCTGGCATGGCTCTCTTTGCATATCAGTCACTCTACAAGGAGGATAAAAGATAAATGCCAATAATGGAAGGGAAATGTAATGATCTCTGGAAATCCAAGTTGGGTTCAGGTATTGTTACACTGCCCTTCAAAGGTTTTCTGAAAACACACTCCAGTAAAATACAACATTGGTTATCTCACACCAGACTTGATCTCCTTTTCTTAAGGACATTACAGTTCATTTCTTTCAGCAGCACTCATATCTGTGTTAACCTCGTGCTCTACCTAGAAATTTGAATACTATAAAATATGTTATCCCTCTCCCCAAGCCTGCACAGAACCTTGTGGGGTAGAAAAGACACGAATAATTTCTCACAGTTGGATATTCTGGATTTCTTTGCCAGTTGTCATTACTATCCTGGCATTAAACCCAGCAAATTATACACATACTGCATTTTTTATATAATAGGTGCATGAAAGAGAAAAGGGAGTGAAGAGGCACTGATTCAGTTTTGGTTTTCTTTAGCATTTTGGGGAGACCCAGAGGCACACAGGGAGGCTGAAAAACTACAGAAAACAAAAGTTGGAAAGATAATACTTCCATTTTAAAACTTCTTTTCTTCCCCAACAAACCTAGCTCAAAATAAAAGAAGAAAACAAACAAACAAACAAACAAACAAAAAGAAAAAAAGGGAACACTACAAGCTTCCATTTGGTGCAGAGGAACTTTCCAACTGACCCAGCTGCAGGTTATCCACCACGTGACATTAAAGTGTGTCCAGAGGAGGCAACTGAGATGGAGAAAGTCCTCAAGGGCAAAACTTATGAGCAGCTGAGTCCTCTTGGATTGTTCAGCTGGGTGAGCAGCCTGAGGACTGCACTCATCACATCCTACATCCCATTCCCTACAGGGAAAGGGGTGGTGGAGGTGCTGAGATTGTCATTCAAGGCAGTACTTTTAAAAATATAGACAATATACATTAGGTACACTGCTGATGTATACATTTGTTTGAATTTTCTTCTTTGCTCAAGATTTGCCAGACACCAGAGCAACATTCAGTAGCATAAATCTACCAACATGGCACAACACTGAAGGAAATTATTTTTGCTGAATTAGAAGTAAGAGGACGTTGGATTAACTAAAACAGGTCTCCTAAGGAAGGGCACTATGACCGTATTAAAATCAGCATATGGATATGTAAGTAAACTCCATAAATTTGTTATTTCTTGGCATTCCAGCGCTTCACTTTCCAATCTAAACAATGCTTATGACCACAGCTCTTTGCATATGCGGGTTTTTTTTTCCTTCCAAAGTAGACCTGAAGAGTCCAAATAGCTATTTTAGCACAGCTACACCACTGCTGTGCTCATTGAACTAATTTTGGGCAATGGCAAGGCAGGGCAGAGTGGGTGCTTTCCCTCCCTGCTGTTCTGTGAGTCCAGCAGGTGCAGCATCATCTGCTGCTTTACAAAAACCTTATCCCAACTTTCTGTCCATAGACCAGCCTCTCCTGCCCTCACAGATAGCACAGCATGTGCAACAGGGAGGTCTCATCAGGAAGATTTCATTGTCTTGACAACAGATTGCCAACATAGAATAAAATAATGTCACTGTGTATATTGTAAATAAAAGGTGAAGGATGTTAAAATTATAACTTTTGTAGCAAAGAAGCACTGTGGTGCAGTTACTTTGAATTTTCTTTATGCCTGTTGGTTTATTAGTTAATTTACACAATTCAGTGTACTGCTGTGAGTGTCCAGGTGCACTGTGAGACTTGGTAAGGTTTTAAAGCACCACAGTGACAGCATTGTTCACTGTGTAATTAAGAAATAAATTAATCAGGCAGTGCTTTAAATACATGGTCAGTCCCACTTAACAGCTCACAGGTGGGTTTTTATTTCCACGTACAAACCATCCTACATCAGTGCAATGTCAATCTGCCCACTTCATATCATTTGTAATAATAATGATTTCCGTTTGTAATGTCAAGAGAAAAATCACTGCTTGCTCGCTCGAAAGAGCACTTCATGTCCATTATTGCACAAGGCACAAAGGAATTTGCAGATTTAAACAGACTTTTCAGCAATAGTTATTATCTTCAGTCTCTCTGGACAGTTCAGGTGTGGTAAGAGCTGTTGTACTTTTATTCATAGGCATAAAAACATTTTAAAGTCTTCAAGGTACCAAGATATACCAAGAAATAGATATTATTATATTGGGCCTTCAGAACAGACCAACACCTGCCCACTCAGCAGGGTCTCTCTCAGCTCAGCACATCTGCCTGGTTTGTGTTCTGAAATGTGCCTGAACCTGGAGTTCACACCTAGAGAGGATAATGATGATCATCCCTCAGGCAGCCAGCACCCTCAGCAAACCTCAGTTTCAGTTATTGTTCCTTCTTATTATTCCTTTAGTTCTTATTCCTTTAGTTCTTATTCCTTTAGTTATTATTCCTATACCCCTCTTCCATTAAATATTCTTGATCTCCCTCTTTTTATTCTCAGAATTGCACAGTGAAAGGCAAAACAAATTCTGTAACAATTCCCTGCATTTATCCCCATGTTCAGCTCTGGGTTCCTGCCTGCCACTCTCTCCAGTAACCAAGACAGCAAATCAACTAATTCTCAGCAGAAGGGCCAGATTTTATTCTCTTTTTGGACACAGAAACACCTTTGGCAAAGCCCACAGAGGCTCAGCCAGCACTGCTGGAATGGTCAGCTCAGCACCATCTTTGAGCATTGACTCCTTCCCATATTCCTGGAGCTCAGGGAGGTTCTGTCTCCTGTGTAGTTCCAAGGTAATGTTGTCCCCAACAGTAAAGGAAATTATGAATAAAGGACAACACAAAACAAAATACAAGGCTAAGACAATTCCAGATTGGGTTCAGATACCAAAACCAGCCTAATAAACCAAGGAGAAACAGCCTGCAGTCCAAACTAACTCTGTGTAAGTCCTGTACACAAAACCCATGATGTTTACCACTAGGAATTTTAAAGAGTGGGGGACAAAAAAAAAAAAAGAAGAGCTGACTTTGTGTGGAATACTGATTAAAGCAATAATAAAAATGTTTATCCAGTTGACAGCCAAATTATTTTTTCCACCTATTGTGAAAACACGGCCAGGATGAAATGATAACAGCTTAAGAAAAAAGGACATTTCTCAGGTGTTGTTTTGGTGGGTTTTTTTGTGATCTCAAAGGTTGAGACTGTCTATGTATAATCAGTAAAATTCATGTTTATACCCTGACACAGGACAGACATTTAATGAACATGGAATACAGTGAATGGAGTAGATAAAGCACTCAACAGTGGATGCCACTTGCCAGCTGGTGACTGCAGTGGTGGATAAAGGGAAGTGGGATTCAAGAAAGGAAACTGGTGTCAGAGGAATCTCATCTGATGGCACTGCATCTAATCTGGAATTAGAGTCAGGTTTGATGACTTTCCCTGTCTTCTGATACAGAAAAAACACATTTTTTCTTATCATTCCCTGGAGGAGTCGGTATGAATGAACTCAGTAAATCTCTTTAACTTTTGTAGACTTGGGAAAGAAGAATCCAAGTGCAGATGGACAAATAAAAATGTTCATTCTGCCCAGAACTGCAAAGCAAATCAAGACAGGTCGGTCTGAATGACTCAGTGAGACAGATGTTAAAGAACTGAGATGTTTTACCCCTCATTAGGCATGTTTATATGAAGAATAAAATCAATAAAATAAGAAAACCCACACAAATGCTACCTGTGGCGTGGCAAATCTCTTGCCAAGAAGATCCATTACTACAACTTCCATATTAGTGATTCAGATGAGAAATACCATCTGGTCTGCATTTTGATACAGGCATTGCTTTTCTGCCACCTAAGACACATCAATGGACTTGTAGGATAACAGAAAATTCCAGCGATACTACAAGGAAAAAAAAAAAATCCCCATGAGGACACCCAAACACTGAAGCAGATTGTCTATCTAAGTTTTCAAGTCTCTCCTCTTGTGCTGATTTTAAAATTTTAGCTTGTCAAACAATCTGACCAAAGTTCAGAGTGACCCAGGCTCTCAGTGGCTGTTTGGATCTTCAGAGGTTTTTTCCAAACTAAATTAGTTTACAATTCTATGAAACCATCAGAAACCATCAGTGAGGCAACAAAAACAATCTACCAGTGATCCTGTTCTCCTTGTGGAGCACAATCCCAGTTTCAAGTGCCAAGTTGCTGAGAAGCCTTTCCCTCCTCTCTTTGAGGAAAGAAGTGGTCAATAATGCCAAGGAAGAGAGATATTCACAAAGAATTGCTTTCTCCATCATTCATTAAACCTGTGTATAGCAGGATATGGCCATTTTATCGTGGCCTTCAGGCTCTTGTATCTGTAATGTTCCTAAAATATATCACTTTACTCAAAGCTCCTTGAATACATTTTAAAAATCCTTTGTAAATATGCTCTAAACGAAAAAAGGAGCTGCTGCTGGTGGTTATAATTCTGAGTTTTGCAATAAATATTTGAATGTGTGTGCATTGCTGTTAGTATTCAGCAGCACTTGAAAATCCAATCATCTCCTCAGAAGGTGGCACAAGAGACACACTTTTTAATCACTAAAAGCGTTTCAGGCATCAAAAGCAACACACAGGTCAGGCCCTTAAACATCCAAGGGGCATCAAGAGAGCACGGGATGCAAAACTTCTGTTCTGAGCCTGCAGTCTGAATGATTTTAATCCAATTAATTAAATGAGAGCTAAAACACACCCTAAGGGAACCACAGGAGTATCCAGAGAGCACGTCTGACACAAAAGAGAGGCTGAAATTACAGAGCTGTTGTTTCTTTGTAAATGGCTCTGCCTCAACCACCATCCTCATTTCAAGTAATATTGAAGCCAGTGTGCTCACTGCTTGGGTTTTGGGGTGGTTGAAGACAATTGCTTGGTACTTCCCCTCTGCTCGTCTTCACTGAGCAGTCATTTTAAGGTGTCAATGCCTTTGAAAATCTGTGTTTCATTTCAGGGCATCCCCTTATTTAGCAGCAATTCCCAAGTTTGGGTCCTAATCTTAACTTTAGGTACAAAATAGGGGTGGATGAGTAGACTGGGATGGGGATAAAGCAGTTTTTTGTCCTCTCTGAAATGCAGAAGTGCAGCAGGAATGCCATGGCAATGCCAGCAGCTCATTCCATTTGTTAGCACTGCACCTCCAACGCAAAGGATTTATCCCCTGAAACGTTCAAACATTTAATCAAAGCAGGCAGAGCTCCTGAACATCAGCCTTGGATTGCAAACCCCACCTGACACAGCTGCTCCCCACAACAAAATCTGCTGCTCCAATCCTGCCTTTGCTGATAAAATTCTGAGGTGCAGCAAATAAAACCAAAGCAGGTCAGTCAGAGTGACACTGCCCATCCAGGCTGCAATTTGCACTCTGTGCCCTGCCAGGAATTCCAAGGTTTTGTTCCAATATCTTGATATCCTGCCATGCCTCGATAGCAGCTCCCTACAGCAAAGCATGTTGGAATTTTACATTACAGTGTCATCTGAGGTGAAACAAAGCACGGGCATTTGTTTGCTTGCATGAATGAAGAAAATAAACAAACCTACCACGAGTGGTAAATAACTTAGAATGAAATTTAAGGCACATTCATTTTTAATGATTTTCCCACAGTTCATTTTGATGTGGCTCTATGCATCATTTGCCTTCTTAATTTTTCTGTTTAGTGAATTTGTATCCAAACAAATCCTCTTTTAAAGGGGAGAGATCTTGAGTCAGTCCTTCCTAGCATGGAAATCACTGATCATTTATTTACAAGTAGCAGCCAGTGAAGGAAAATTAACACAGAATGCACCGTGTTACATGGAAATACACAATTATTTTTGTCTCTGACAACCTCTCCTTGTTGAAGGTAATTACTTTTGTGTCAACTGTATTAACCATAATTAACAGCTAATGTGTGGGAACATGCATTTTATTTGTAATTACATGGTGTTTATCAAGTCAAAAGTATCAAGGAGTCAGTATTTAAATGACAAGTTCTCGTATTAAATCTGTTATTTTAAGTTTTCAGCATTAATCTCATATTGCATTGGCTTTCCCAACTGTTTCTCTTCACCAATTTATGCTGGAGTGAGCAGGTTTGAAGTGGCAGAATAAAGGGTTTTGAGGATAAACCCCCTCATACAATAAATATGAAAATTCCTTAAATATTCTTTTTCCTCTCTAGTCCAAAGCAAATAAAAATCAAGCTCTCAGGAGCATTTATCCAGTTGTACCAGCATGACTTATACAGGAGGCCTTCGTTCCATTTGAGCCTGTTCTTACAGAATTACAGCTGGCACTCAGCTGCCAGAGTTTCTGTCTTGCCATCCTGAAAGTGGGTGATATCCCATTGCTCCCAGTGGGAAAAAGGGTTTTCTAATCAGCCAATTTCCCTGTTACACACTCCTGTCTGCACTTGCCAGCTCTCTGAAATCCTCATGGCCCTTTTGCTCTCAGGTAGCTGCAGAATAACATGAAATGCACTGCAGAGAATCAAATCTGAGGGGCTCCCAGAGCCAGCAGTGTTGGTTTGGCTGCACATCCCATGGTACCTGGGTGGGCCCTTCAGAGGGCTTTTTGTCAAGGTTATTTTTATTGGAAAGTTCCATCCCCCCAAACAAACCCCAGATCCTTCATCCTTCCAGCTTTTTCGCTCCTTTTCCTAAATTCCAAAGGGAAAACAGAAAGATTGCTCTTACAAGACCCAAAAATGAAATAAAACTCTCTGATGAACAGGAAAACACTCAGTTCTAAAATGTTGGCATTTCATTACAGACTCACTGATTTTAGTTCACCTTCATTAAGTCCTGAGGAGGTAATTATTTCCTATTTATTTTAGGGCTGCTATAAGTAAGGTGAGCAGTTTCTATAGTTCTGGATGCCTTCTCCTAAAGGGAGAACATTTGTTAAAGCTGACCTTACCTTGAGAAAGGTTTTGATTTTGATGAACTGAGTGGGGGGGGGGGGTTGGTTTTCTTTTCTTTTTCCTTTTTTTTTTTTTTTTTAATTTAAAAAAGATATCTCACAAAAAGCTGCCCAAGTGCAGCTGTATGAGCCAGGCAGAAGATGCTGCTCCCTGCAGGACACACGGACACAGAGGCTCTGCCCCCATTAAACCCTGCTATCCCTGGGAAGAGCTGCACGGGGGTTCAGCTCCACTGAACCCCTGGGGATTATTTCTGACCTGCAGATGGATTTGTCCTGTTCTGCAGCGGCACCTTTGCACTCTGCAGGCTGAAAGGAAGAGTAAAATGTCATTTTCTCCTAAATCTTGAAGGTTACTCCTTTCTTAAGATTTTTTCCACTGAGTGCACGAAATTCCCTGAATCAAAGCACTGAGGGGCAGCACTGAACTTCACTGCTCCGTCTGCTCTGCATGGGCACTCACACAGCACTCAGGACAGGGAATTCTCTACACTCTGCTCCAAGCAGGCACTTTGCAGCTTGCTTGTGCACTGAACAATTCACCTAAGCTTGGCTTTCTGACATTCATCCAAATCCAAACTCCAAAAACCTTGAAGGATTTCTTATTTCATAATTTAAACTCTAAAAAAAAAAAATCCACCTAAAGTTATTTCCAAAAGCAGGTTTGCTACACAAGTGGGCAGAGCCATTGTGTCACTAAGAAAAGTATTTCTAAACCAGACTTGCAAGCCAACAAACATAATTGTCTTCAGAACAACGTAATAATTATCTTCAGAACAATGTAATAAAAACCAAATTCTTATGGCCCCAGAAGAAAGTGAAACGTTACTGAACCTTTTCTACAAGTCAGAGTAAGTACTGTACACATAAAAATTAAGCACATTTGTAACAGCATTCATTAAAATGCAGTAGTTCAGAAATATCAGCAAATTATTGATGCATTTGGAGTGGTTTTGCACATACATGAGTGAGTTTTACCCACCTGTAGGAGTGAACATGTGGACACTCACATTTATAAGCACATGCGGACTTGTGACAGATTATCCTGGAGAGCTTGCTTGATCAGCTTCTCCTTCTTCCCACCTCAACCTCCTCATGCTCCAGGAAACATCTGCTATTCCTACATCACACTGTGCAGGGATTTTCATACAAACATAGAACTGTAAAACTTGTAAACCTAAACCTGCTTTGGCACCACTTAAAACCTAAATTCACATTGAATTTAAAACCTAAATTCACACTGAATCACACGCTGAAAGATGTAACAGTTTACAAATGGCTATAAAGCAGCTCTTATAAAGTCTCCCATCACTGAGTTCCTAATTAATCTCTCAATTGCAAAGCACAAAATGTGCCAATTAGCTGTTAAAATAAAAAAAAAAAAAACAAAAAAAAAAAAACAAAAACAAAACAAAAAAAAAAAAAAAAAAAACAAAAAACCAAAAAAAACCAAAACAAAACAAAAAAAAAAACCACAACAAAAATCCCAGCAAAACTCTCCCAGCAAACCTGTGGGCTGTTTGAGCAGCTCTGAGATGTGACCCTGCAGGATGTCGGGGCAGCCTGGTGGAAGTTGCTGAGATGTGACAGTGATGAGCCCTGCTGCAATCTGAGGTGCTTTAGGGGATTTCTGAGCTGGATTCGGTCCTGCAGACATTTTCATGATTCACTTACTGATCTCTCTGCTGCTGCTGCAATCAAAGATCCAAACAAGAGGCGAACATTGCCCTCTGAGCACCCAGCTTTCCAGAGCAGGGCATGCAAGGTGTAATTAAGCACTCTCATGAATTTTTCTTCAGCTTGGATGCTTAAATTTGGGCCCCTGCATCTCTACAAGTGCCCTATTTTTTAAATATGCTGAGTGCCTGCAATCCCCAGCAGTTTCTGCAATCAATCATCGTTAAATTGTAGGAAAATACTGACGGAACCCAAGCTGCCCACAGGCATTTATTTCTTCTCTGTGTTACCATAAAAGCAAATAGCATTTATTCTGAGAAACACCCCTGTGTTTAAGGAACAAAAACGCATTTTTAAATGTTGAAAAGTTGCCTCGCATTAACTTTGTTTCAAGAAAACCACCATCACCTCCCCTTCCCAGCATCTCCAGCACACTAAAAGCAGTTCTTCAGAACATGGCAGGAATTATTGTGATGTGGGGAGTTTTAGTAATAAAACCACTCTAATTTTGCAGATACCTGCTGAGAGCACAAACCCCTGTTGAGGTGAAACACTGACATCTCCCAGGCAGCCTGGGCAGTCCAGTGAGCCAGGAGGGTCAATGAGTGGATCAATGCCCTCCATTCAGGGGTCTGAACACCAGCACATCCTGGTCCCTGTGGATGTGCCACGAACACTACAACAAAGTTAATGGCATTTATTTACACCTGTGCTGACATTTTTGTGTGTGCAGAGGAAAATCATCCACATATTTTCTTAAAGGTCAAAAGCCTTTGCATAATGTATTTCACTTCATGGAATGGGTATCCTCTGACAGAATTCAGTTGCTGTGTTTACCTTGTGTTCCCCCTAAAAAACTGAGTCTTTACCCTCTTTAATAAATGTCCAGATGGCTCAGAGACAAAATTTAGCTGAGGTCAGAATTTACCAGAGGGGAGAGGGAAGAAAAATATAGTAGAAATGACACCATTTACAGTATCTGTCACCCTCATCCATTTTAATTTAAATACAGGAGATCTGTTTACAAAAACCTCAAACTTCTTGTTTATCCTTTTGTACCATTAGCCTTTGTTCTTTAATTAATTTAGTTTTCAATATTTTTTTCATTTAACATCCATTGTCTCAGGGGGTTTTAAACATTTTGGTAAGATACACAATGCAGTATTGTTTCATAAGGAGCAAATATTTCATAAAGCTCTTCAAAGCTGTTTTTCCAAAACCCACTGAGAACTTTGTGGCACATACAGCCCATTTCTCTAAAAACCTGAGTACAATCAAGCCACATCATTCACTAATTCCCTCCTTCCTCAGCATTTTGTGGGACAGTTCCTGTGGCAATTGCTCTGGTATCAAATGACAGTGAAAGCAGATGCATTAAATGATCCTGTTTATAAGAGCCTGAGTTCCCTGGGCATGGATCAAACAAGTGGTTACACTGGACAGTATTTACAGAGACTGGAATGAATAAATGCATTTGGTGTATGAAGTGATGGCTCATGCACCTGAAATGTTAACAGCCCAAACAATGAACTATTATTAACTCACAGCTAATTATTACAGACACAGAAAATGAGAGAATATGGGGGAAAGGTTTGATTACTGTTATTATTCCTTCACTGCCCCTCTGGATATTAAATGATCACTCTGATGTGTGGGGTGGGAGGTGCATAGTGACCCTCAGTACCCTGAGTCCCCTTCTCTGGGAGGACTCTGATGCTGATGATTTCCATCTCCTCCCCACTCTGTGCTTGGGCTCATGTTTGGATACATGTCAGCACATTTTCACACCTGGATCTTTCTTCACTGGTGTGCAGGGGGATTTTACACCCAAATGGGCTATAAAAGGCATTCCTTACATGTTTAGGATGGTCACCTTTGCTTTCTTTGTTGTCCTAAAGCTCCCTGTACTCACTGCACAAAATAACTTTTGCTCCTTTTTAATGAATTTTGCCCAGTGTCACAGGTTTATCCTGTAACTAATTCACTGATCAGGAATTATCTGTTTCCATGGGATAAACTCTCCCTGGAACAGCATCAGAAGCACAAAGGATTTGGACATTAACATTCCAGCATTTTTTATTTATAGTTGTCATTTGACATTCAGGCTCTGCACTATCCTGAGGCCTTTTACCCATTTAGTCCAAATCAAACCAAGCCAGACTTCTGAATGAGGAAGAACATTTTGGTCGTGGAATGCCTCCTCCAAGATGAATTTTTTTCATTCTGTTTTGCAGTAAATTACTTCAAAATTATTTAAACCATAAAATATTGACCCCACAGTGCTAAGTTTCGCAGTCCTCAAGAATTTCACTGTGGTTTGCACTTCATTTCCTTCTGGAGAGCCAGCAATTCTTTTGGTGAATTTAAACTCTGTTTAACTGTATGTAAAACCTTAATCCTGAAATGCATTTTTAAATATCTGCCTTCTAAATAGGAAATGGCCTAATTAATTCTTTATTCCCAAGTACCCCCATTAAACAGCTTTATGAAATCTTCCTGTATCCCTTAGGAACTTTAGGTAAACAGTCCTGAAATGTGTACAGCAAGCTAACTACAATTCTCCTCTGTGATCAGATGCAGAACAATGTAAAGATGTAATGATATTCCCCAGATGGCCTCTTTTCTCCATCAGGCTGAGATAACAATATAAAGATGTAATGATATTCTCCAGTTTCCTCTTTTCTCCATCAGACTGAGATGAGGTGATGTGAGCTCGTAGATAATGAAAACACTCCTGCAATTTGTCATCGTTAATGGAACCAATATTCTAAACACACCTTATTAAAATTTGTTATTCCTGCACCAACCTTAATTTCCCCTCTTATTATTTGTTTCAGTTTTCAGTTTAACCCACGTGTCCCCATTAGCTGATGCACGAACTGCCCACCTAAAATGTGCTTTAGTCTTCCTTCTCCCTCCCCCAGTATTTAATTTACACAGAGGGTAAAAAATGCAGAAGTTAATAGATGTGCACCCACCAAATCCACTTGAGCAAATATGCTGACAGCTCTCTTATAACAATATGAAATTTGTGTTTGCTTTTTGGTTTGTACTCCTTTTTTTTTTTCTTTTCCCAGGAACACTGCATGCAGCTGATAAGCAGTGTATCACAGGAGCTCAGCCCTTTTATTGCAGTGGGGTGGCACTGGGAGCAGAACAGACTTGAGCAAGTCCATATTTCTGATTTAAGTGCAGCAGTTCTGGAGGTCACTGAATATTTTTAAAGGTGAACTTTGTCTCTTCTACCAGAGCATTCAGCATATCTAATATGGACCTTCCCTACACATTCACAGTCACTCCCTAATTATTTCCAGGGCATTTTCTGGTGTGACAGATCATGCTGACAGCTTCATTATCTCTGCTGGGCACTGCCACTGTATGGAGAGCAGGCACAGCCTCAGCTGTTCAAGAAAAACTCTGCAGCTCCCTGGCTTTAAAAGAACAGCTATGATCCTCTCTCCCTGTGTCAATGGGACTGGAAAATGTTTCCTTTGAGCCATCAGAACCCAATACAGACTGTGCTGCTTCTCCACACAGTTATTCTTTTAGCAGTTGTGTTTGTGCTGTGTCATTAAAGAAGACAGATAATGATGCCCTTGACAGGGTTCCCTCATTTACAGATCACACAATAACAAAGCTTGGTGATCTCTGTTGGCAACCATTAACAATTTCATTCAATTCATCTTTAGCTGAGAAAGATCTAATTTTTTGAATAAAAGTTCACCTAAACACTCACTGAAAGATGTGATAGATGGCACAGATAAGATTTAAAAAAAAAAAAAAAAAAAAAAAAAAAAGCACATTATTTTTTCTGGGAATCTCTGAAATCTCCAGTAAGATTCTCTGAAATTTCAGTTCAGCTCATTCATGGGGTGACACCTTTCCAAAGCTGGAATCTGGAATTTTGTAGCTCTGGATTATCCCATCAGTAACAGCTGCTGGAAGGAGGCACAGTTATTCCATCTACAAAAGCCTTATCAACTACTGGTAGAAGGTAATGGAAAATCTACTCCCTGTGATGAAGAACAGTGGATCCTGGACCACAGCCAAACAAAAGAGTCAGAAAATGTATAACAAAAATTTATAACAGGCTTGCCAACAGCAATGCAGAACAGCAATCCCCAACTCCAAATTCTCCCTGCCCTTTGAAAGGCATGTGGAATTCTCGATTTCCTCCAGACCAACAGAGAAATTTGTACTGCAAGCAAATAAACACCGAGGATCTTCAGCAAAATCCTCAAAATACATTTCCATTCCCTCAGCACATTCAAAAATACTCAATATACACATGGGCTAGAAAAAAATGGGAGGAAAAAACCCCCACAAACCCTGAGAAAACCAAAGAGATGAGATGGAATCTTTGAGATTCCATAGTTATGCAATGCAAAGGCTTGGAACAACACCTGTAACAACATTTCCTGTTGCATCAGTGCCTTCACTCATCTTCCTGAATCATTACCCCTTCTACTGAATTTGTACAGGACTCCAGATAAATGTATTTCAGAGTTACTTCTATTTTTACCCATCTTTGAGGATAGGAAAAAGTCACTGTAAAAGACTGTACCCCACATCCCTCAAAACCAGTTTTGTGGCCAAACACCAGATCCATTAAAAAGCCTATAACAATTCCTTGTGAAGTCAAATTAAATGCAGGATTTGCCTCTATTTTCTAAAGTGCCAAACACAGAAATTGTGCTTTTCATGTTTATAAACAAAATTCACCACAGAAAAGCATTCCTGAACCACCAGTACATCTTCTCTTTACCCAAGTGGAACTTGGTCTCTGATTACAAGTCTGAAGAGTTTTCCTCTTTTCTGTTTTCATCAGAGAAACTTGTGACTTCATCTGAGTGTCTGAACTGCTCCTGCAGATCTTCCCTTAGGGAATGAGGTGGGCAAGTTTGGCCCCACAAATCTGCCCAATAATGTGGGGAGGAGGAGGCAGAATGAGGAGATGTGGATTTGGGGATTGACAGCAATGCCAAAACAGCACCTTGATCCTTCCAGCTGAACTCAACAACTGACAGATTTATGTCAAGCTGAGGAAATTTTCAAGAGTTTGCCACTGACACAGGGCCAAAGCAATAATCCTCATAAGTGTCCATAAAATAACCCCTCAGCTGTGCTGGTTTCTCACCACAAAAAACTGGAAATATCACTTGCAATAATGGGTTGATAAAGGCTGAGTTTCCCTGAAGGCAGCAGTGTCAGCCAATCTGACCTGTCCAACAGACTGCCTGTCCTGCCCTCACCTCCACTTCCTCCTTCAATGAATGACCTAAGTTCATTTGCTGGGAGTTATTTTATCTGTAAAATGCCAATAAATAGCAGCAATCTATGGATCTGTGAATCTACATTTCAGGCTTTACCATCATTAGTAGTGTCCAGATGTATTAAAGTGTTTTAACCCCAGTGGTGAATTGGAAATGCTCAATAAAATGAGTTTACCAAGATTTCAAACCCCCCAGAGACAAAGAATTTAGACATTGCTTTGATAACCTACTTAAAATAGCAGGGAATGAGCAACACAAGACAAAGCTCCCTTTGCCATGAAAAAACACATATAACTGACCTAAAACATTTCATACATGGAGTTTGAATTCCCACACCTTTTAAAAGTTGATATCTGAGCTGATCTCTTATCCAGGGCAGTTTTTTTTTGAGAGCTGATGGCAAAGTGCTGTGTCAGACTTGACTTAAAAAAGTAAAGTTTACACAACCTTGTCTGGACTCGTTCATTTTGTGTGCAGTCCCTGCACTGATTCCTTGCATCATCAACCTGGGACCTTTGTGGAACATCAGAGGGGAATCAGCTCCTGGCCAAGCTGAGAGAGCTGTGTTCAACTCTCCAGCTGAAGTCACAAAGCCAAATCCAGCTGTGGCACCGAATCGATGAGATAATCACTACTTTATAATTAGAGGGAATAAGTACTCCAAATTCAGTCTATCAGGACATATTCACCAGACAACCCTCAGTGCCTGCAGGTTCCTTTCAAGGAAATGCTGTGCAACTGAGTAACAGCTTCTGAATCACAAGTTTCTCTGCAGAAATTCTGAAACCTTTTAAGAGCTTTCATAAGTTGTTTTAGTTTGGTGGCTGGAGGAAAAAGAAAATACAGACAATACCTGTAATTTTAGCCTTAGCTTAATTCCCTTGGGGAAAAAAAAAATTAAAAACCAGTCTGATTTCAGAAAAGTCTCCCCTAGAAAAAGTAGGAAATTGTATAAAGCATTGTACATAGTGTATATCTCACTTCTCTTTCTCTGTCAGGAAATAGTCTTTGAATTCAAAAGCATCTTTTCCAGAATCAGTCCCATCATGCTGGAACCCACATATTGACAGAAAATTGCACTGTTCTGGATGTGCAGATCATGCATGAGCACATTCACTTCCATGCTTATAAAATGACTCAGTGGCTCACGAAGAGATCTGGGATTCACCTGCTGTAACCAAACAGGAGTGTCAGATGGAAATATCTCCTGGGCCACAGCACAGCAAGGAGCCCTGAGGGAGGCTCTACATTTGTCCTTAAAACAGAAAGCTTTTCCTTTCTGCTTTCCAGGGGTGAAAATGCCAGTGCTATTCATGTACTTCTACTGTAATGCCAGGGAGAGACAAATCAGAAAATCAGTCCCCTTGGGCAGAACCCTGAATGAGCCCCAGGTTGATGATTTTGCTGAGGTCCAGCAGAATTTGCAGCTTTCAAGGTATTTATTGGCTCAAGAGCTGTTGTGTAAAGGAAATTGAGACAAATGGGCTGCTCTGCCAATACCAGTGAGATAAAAGGAGGCTTTTATTAAACAGGAGTGTTCCACTTAGATCAGGCACTCAGTTAAAGTTGGTCATCTTAACCTACCCATCCAGAAAAAAAGGCCACCCTGCTCCTCCTCTCCCAAGTGTGGTGATTGGAGCTGCAGCAATTCCTATGCTACAAATGTTCTGAGCTGACCTGGGCCAGCTGCTCTGCAACAGAGGCCAAAAGGCATTGACCCTTTCACTGCTGCTTCAGCAGCCTCTCCCACTGTGCACAATTCACCCCGAGTGTGCCCCTCCTGTGACAACACACAGATCCCGAGTGTCAGTGCTCCAGGGGAAAACTGTTAGATACAAACATCAGTAACAGCCAGCAGAAGTAAAGGCTAATGAGCAGGAGGAAAAAAGCAACCTCATGCATTATTTTTTCCCTTTGAACAGAAGAAAAAAATAAATATTTTCAGGTTCTTCCAAGGGCTCAGTTCCACACTGAGACACATCAAGCCAAGCCTTCCAGAAGCCTTTTAATTGCTGATGCCCAAGTGATGATGCTCGAGTCACAGTGAGGGGCAGCAGTTCAGGTCAGAGGGGCTCCTCACAGGATTGAGAACTCATCAGTATGCTCAGCTCTGATCCCTGTTTGATGCTCCAGCCAAAGGGATCCAGAGATCCCTGTGGCACAAAGGGTTTGTGGAGCCAGACCCTGCTCAGAGATCAGCACTCCAGGTCACCCAGTGCCAGGATTGTACTGCCCTGCAGGAGGGGCAGCACCAGCCAGGCAGGGACAGAGAAAATGAGAAAGGAGGAAAATTTCTGCAACAAACTGAAAGGCCAGCATGAGAAACGAGGCTGTTTATTTAGTTGATTAACTTACATTAAAGGGACAGAGAGTTAAAGTTTTTCAGAGGGTCTCTGTGCTCCCCATTCTCCACTGAGCAGTGAAACCTCTTCCTGCAATCCCACCCCACAAAGCCCTCTCTCTGCTGTCATTGCCAGGCATCATAACAGCCCCAAAACATATCTGGAATATGAAGAGACTCAAATATTTTTGCCTCCTGACAAGATCTGAGTTCTTTCCTAAGTGTTCTCAGTGGCAAAGGAAAGAGGCTGCGTAAGGAACTGCCGGAGGAATCTGAACAGCAGCTGGCAAAGGTGTCAACCAAGGGATTACAGCAGATTATCCTCCAAAGATTTCATTCTTCTCAGGTGTGTCTGCTCATAGTCAGGTATCAGACTGTCTATTAACAGATGGACAGGAAAGCCAGAGAACAGAGCAGGAGTTTTTTTCAAGATATGTGGTTATCCTTAACCACCTCTCTGTGATGGGGATCAACCCCCTTTTTGTACAAACCTCCCTTTCTCAGGAAGAGAAGCTTCCCTTCACCTTTTCTTCCCACACTTAAAAAGAAAAAAAAAATGGAGAAAAACACACAGCAAGGAGTCTTTTAGCAGATCTACACACACAAACACAAACTCACAGGCACAGGGACACACACTCCCTTCATGCTGGATTTCCATGGCATGCCTGGAATTCTGCTGCCAGAACTGCTACAGCAATCATTGGCTATACAATTTAATTCACCTGTAATTATTATCCCAAACTTCTGGGGGACTGGCCAGCAGAGCACATCAGCAGATCTGAAACAAAGTTTTTTTAAATCTTTTTTTTTTTTCATAAGCAGAAATAACTTGGCCAGTTATTTCTACAAATGAGCCTTCGCTATACTTACGGCTCACATAGAATTCTTTTTTTTTTTTTTTTACATATTCAACATTTAAACCAAACTTGTTTTGACAAGACACAACATAGAAGCTCCTGGAGACCTGAAATCCTCCCCAGAACCTGCAGATTAAAATTCCTGAACATGGTGACCCTGACATGCATTTTAACTCATAACCCTAAATCCTCAGATTCCAATATTTTGCTGAGTGAGGACAGAAAAGGAATGCCTTTATTCAAGGTTTTGTTTATGAAAAGTGATCACAAAATTTTCAAAATATTGCCTTGCATTTGCCAGCTGCAGGAATGTTCTTGCCAACAAACTCATCCAGTGGACTACTTACTTATAAAAGCTGCATAAAATACCAAAGGGGTAAATGTAATTAGAATTTGAAGCAACTGTTTATGATGTTCCCTCAATCACTCTGTAATGCACAGACCATGAAAAACAGTCATGGTGAAGGGAATGAACCAGCCTTATTAACAGACCTTTTCAGGCTTACACTTGCAGCACTTTAAGTTCCCTGACACCCTTGTGAAGTTTTACCAGCCAGCAGAATTAAAATCTAAGCCTCTCCTGACAATTGGCACAACATCCACATGCATTTATTTTAACACACATAGTGCATATGCTTACAAGAAAAGTGGAAAGAGATAAAAATATTCTTCCCCTCTTCCCCTCAGAGAAGATTGGTTGCCAAAAGAATTTAAAACCCTTTCGAGAGGAATTTATGCATGCAAAAAATACCCCTGTTATGTGCGGTTTAAATAATCACCTCCATAAAACTCAGGGCCATCTGTTCAATATATGCTGAGTAAAAAAAGAGGAGCTGAGATGAGCTCGAAGAAGGCAATTATTGTGACAGCACTCAAGAATACTCAGGGTGGCAACTGGAATGAATACAAAGGTGTTTGGCCAGAATTGCTTTGCAGAGCATTGAAGAGAAAATTCTCACACCTAAAAGAAAGCCTCACACAGAGCACAGAAAACAAGCAAACTGAGAATCCACTCTCCTCTTCCCTACTTCCAAAATGCTTAATTCAGGCCTTGAATGGTAATTCTTAAAATAAACTAAGGTAACATTTAGAGACTTGTTACCTAATACACTTTCCAAAAAACAACTGCACACAGCCAAAGTGCTACTCCCATCACATAATCTGAGATTGCAAAGCACGTGGTAACCTCCTTTTTTTTTTTTTTTTTTTTTTAATCTCTAATAACCCACCAAAAAATAGAGTGCTCTGGTGCACTTTGCTGGCAAAAACCACCACCTGGCAGGTTTGTGAAGTTTTCCATGGTAATTAATGGCACTGATTTCCATGTTTACAGCACATTGCACAGACACTGTCAGCCTGTGAAGCTGCTGAGTGCTTAAAAGCTGTGATTCCTCCACCATCAGCAGGGGATTTGCACAGGCCAGACCCCAACAGCAAACATTTCTACCCAGCCCAGTGACAGGGGGAAGGCAGGCACCGTGACAGACTTTCTACCAAAATATCCCCTGCACGTGGCAGGGAATCAGCCAACTCACTGCTTGGGCAGGATGTCACAAATACTCCAAGTTTTCTTTTATTCTATCCAGTTTTCTGAAGCTTTGTTTGTTTGTTTTCAAGTCCTTCCTTGTATCTGACCTTTATTCCTTTCTCTTTTCTAAACAAACAGAATAAACTCGAGGCTTAACAAACCAGCTGGACGGACTTTTTTTGCCTCATGACAGTCCTGTCCCATCCCACAGCAAATTCACCCCAGAATGGAGCAGTCCTAACCCTTTATCTGGCTCACATCACTAGGCTTTTAACACCTTTTGCCTGAAAATAAAATAGAATGAAGATATGACAATAAGGCAGTCATCTTCCAGCTCCTGTTGTAGGAATAGCTGTCAGAGCTGTGTGGGGTTTGTGCTCTCCCTCTCCAGAAATGTCCAGATATTTTTTATTGCCTAAGAAGTAGCTTGGGAAAGGCAGTATGTGCTGGGTGAACCACCCCAAAGACTTGCATTTCTTCCACACGTCCACCCCTTTTAGGAAGGCATTTTCTCACGTGTTCTATCGACACTGCCTCGCTTGCGCTGCAAATGCTGCTGTGAATGATTCACTTTTTAAAAAGAAATAAATGTTTTCAAAGGAATCTGAGGAAAACCATGCACGTTAAACACTGCATTTCAAGCAAGAATTTTCCATTCTCACAAATAAAAGTTTCTCTAAGAGCATGCAAACTAAACCTTGGGGGTGAGTCACGACAAGCTTACAAAAGGGTGGGTTTACAGGTTTATAGTTGAGACCAAATTGAACTTGACAGTTTCCTTTAAATTATATTCCTAAGTTGGAGATCACAGTATAAATAGTGCTTGGTAAAAAATAGCTTTCTTGTTCCTTAGAAAGGTTCAGAATTCGGGCAGAGATCTCACTCTTCAGCTGAATGAAACAGGTCAATGTATTTTCCTTGCCTTGCATAATTGGTAAGAAAAGGGAAGAAAGAAACCCTCCTAAGCCATCTCTAGTTCAGATCCAAGGACAAGCAGCAAATCACTGACACAGACTCACATGGCAGGATTTCTTGGGATCTCCTCCTAAGCAAACACCTGCACAAACTCCTTGCTTAAAGCCAAATCAATTGAGTTGTGCTTATCTCTCAAATTAATTACCCATTAATGAGTTCTGTGTATTTATAAGATTCATTATTAGTATTATATTCTTCATCTCTTTGCTAATAACTATCTGCGTCTGGCTCCAAGGCTGTTAAAAAGATATCCCCAGCAGTAATTATAAGGACATGCCAGTTCTGTTTCCCTCACAGGGGATAGGAGATTTCCACGAGAGTGTTCATGGAAAAAATTCATCATTTCAGAGCTCACAGACTTGCCATTAAAACAAAAAATATCACAGCTCTGGAAGTTTCAAGATTTTCAAAACCCTAAAACAGGAGAGAATGAGGTTCCTCTGAGGACATGAAATCTTCCTACTGGTCATCTGGGGGCATATTCTGTTCTCAGTCTCCTCAGTTAAACCATGGCCTGTCTTCTTCAAATTAGCATTGAAATGGACCCCCAGAATATGTGCTGATTTTTAAAAATACATCACTTTCAGTTTTGTTCCATCAAAAATAACTGTACAAGTGATGGCATGGAAATTACATGAGTCTGTATAAAAGAGGGATAATGAATATTAGACTAATAAGATACTAACATGTCACAGTAAAACAGAGGTAAAGGAGTATCTCAATTACTAAAAACTTTCCAACCTAAAGAGAATGCTGTTCATTGACCACTGACCTCACATAATGACAGTGCCATGATAAGGTGTAACAAGGTCAAAAGATCAAATGCTTTAAATAACTGCTCTTCCCTGTATCAACAAATATTTAGAAAATAAAACTCGGGTTTTATATTTAAGAATACTTATATTTATACAAGTATTACCAAATAAAAAGAAAAGCTATTATCAGAACTAATTATATTTTTTACTGTAAATTAATTAGTGAACCTATTACCTGGAGATTAGATGAAGAAACAAGTTGCAATTCTGATCACAGGGCCTGACTAAAGCATGCATGGAGAGGTAAACCCATTCTGCCTGTCTGTGTTCCCTGTACATGAGGGTTAAGATTCCAACCTGGAACAGCCCTGGAGGATCTTTCTCCTTCATCTTTTAACTTCTTCCTACCAAAAAAAAATCTCATCAAAATATTTCACTTAACAGTTACTCTCTGGTCATTTCTGCTTTCACCCACAAAGAGAGAACAATATAAATAATGTAGAAAACTTCCTTTTTTCCCAAAAAAAAAAAAAAAAAAAAAAAAAAAAGAAACAAAACATGCATGTTATTCCTGAGTAATAAATATATTTCCTGATTAAAAGCAGAGCAACTCCACCTGCTCCATCTGTGTGCAGTTACAGCACTCAGATAGAAAATGTGAGAAAGCCACCAATGCTCAGTAAGAGTAGGAGGAATGTGATATTATCACAATTTGGCTGAATTTTGTGACTAGGCATAAACAACTCAGTCTAATGCCAGTAGGACAGAAAACATTCTACTCTTATGGGGAGTCTTTTCCAGAATAGAAGCACTCACAACAGAAAGCACAGCTGAACAAGAAAATCTGGCTTGTTCCATGCACAAAACACTTTATCTGTCTGAGCAGGAAGGAGGGAGATGCTCATGGCTACACCTTCCATCACCACAGGGAGCACGAAGAGAACATGTCACAGTGAGACATTTGTCCTGCTTTTCTCTATTCCACGTTACAAATATAAAACTTCTACTGGAAATACAGGAGGGAAACAAAGGACTTGGATGAGGCAGAAACCACTGCTTGGGATATGACAACAGAAATGCTTCCTCCTTGAATGCACGATATAAAACTCTCTACTGGTTGAATGGTTCCAGGAAACCTTGTCTGCTCTGAATTGTTTTATGATCCACTGGGATGATTAATAGTACAATTGGTATAAACTGCTTGTTGTCAAGCCATCCTTATCAAAATGAGGCTTAAAATATCAAGTACTCTGATTTTAAATAGTTCTCAGTACCTAAAGGCCTCTCTCCCTTTATTTGTAAAAATATTTGCAGGGCATTGTATTTGCCCAGTATTGCCACAATATAGATTAATATGAATATCCTTCATTCCATATTTCTTTTGAGAGGAGATATCTTAAAATAGACCAACAGCCATATTAAACTGCACCAACCTCCAGTACAGCAAGAGAGAAACCAAACTGTTCATCACCAGCCTTCAAGGACAAATCTTAAAGGCTTCTGTCTTTGCTGCTTTGAGCCCTCAACTTATCACTCATAATGAACTTTTCTGCCAAGAGGCACAACTGTCAACAGGTGACAAATCATTGCACCCAGTGGCAATTCTTCACTTTGGTTGCTCCACTTTCCTTTCTGGCATCCTCCTAAAGGACATCTGTTTGCCACAGAAATGAATGCCTGATGTATCACCAGCCTTTCATTTCTCCAAATCCGCTTTCCAAATGACAACAATGAACTTTGGATTTTGCTGTTCCACGGGCAGATAGGAATAGGACAGGGGGGAATGGTTTTAAACTAAAAGGGAAGCAATTTAGATTAAATGTTGGGAAGAGAATCTTTACTCAGAAGGTAGTGAGGCACTGGAACAAGTTTGAGACTTCACAGATATTTTTACAGTTCAACCCTTGCAGGGAATTTCCCCCAGTACAACAGGAGGCACACTGGGAGTCCAGCAGGTTCTGGGATTTAGGAAATCAGGGGGCTGTGTTGCAGGGGTCCTGGAGAAGCAACTAAGGGCAACATTGAGTGGAAAGCAAGAAAGATGAACACAAGAATAACAGTCAAAAAAGGCCCAGCTACTTTTCTGTTCACTGCATTTGTCTGGTCTGGAAGAAACTGCTTCTCTGGGCCTGGGGATAAAATGCAGTTAAGCAATAGAGTCACTTGTGCCTGATTACAGCTCCCTTTCCCCTGAGCCCTAATTACCAAAACACAGTAACCTCCCTGTTCTATCGAGTTCTCTCACTGCTTTTCCAGCTTCCTGATACTCCCAGTATAATTTGAGGGAGAAAAAGCAAGTGGCACAGACAGAAGTGTAAGAGGTAGGACAAGGGATGCCATCAGCCCAGCATGAAGGGCACAACCCAAACTACTTGTCCGCAAAGATCACAGCACTTAGACAGACCATCTTACACTACCTTGGACAAACAAACCCAGAAGTTCTGGTTGTCTGTCCTTTTTTTTCATGTCCTGACATTACAGTGTTTTTAAGGTGGGATTTGTTTGTTGTTGTAAAGATGAATAAATCAAGAAACACAGGTAAGCAATGCTATAGCAGCCTTTAAACACACTGGGCTTGCAGAGAAGACAAACAGGCAAACTGTTTTGGCAGATGGAACACTAAATTTTCCACCCTGAAGGACTTGCTGCTGCCTGGCAGTGAAAGGGAGTGAGAGAGCTATGGAGGAACGAATCAGAAGGGAATTCCACATATTCACAGAGCATTTACAGCCATTAAGGCAATCCTTCCTGCAGAGGCACCCCAGGGATTTCTCTGATGCTTCCACTGGGGCTGTCAGGAGTGAATCCTCGCAGCTTCCCGGGACTGTTCCGCTCAGACTGTTTGCATCGTGGGCTCTGTCTCTGCTGCACGTCAATGGAACTCTCACTGCAGCTAAAGGGGTCGTGTGGGAGCAGCCAAAGGAGAGAGAAACTGCAGAGTGCTGGTCAGTAAAATCAGCCCCTCACTCCATGCCAGGCAAGCCCTCATCATTTGCAGTTCCTCAGTTGCTCAGAAGCTCATCTACACCTCAGACACACCAGCTGTCACCACCTGAAGCTGCAGTGCACATTTATATTGAAACAAAAAAAAAGAGAATTAAAAAGGGAACTGAGTAGTTGGACCGGCTGTGGTTTCTGACATAAATGTCTAAGGCAGTGCTAAATAAAGGCCTTTTTTTTGGAGTGCCTATGTAAAGAAGGGCCTGGCTCAGCCACTGATTCCCTGCCTATTTCTGTTCCAGGGTACGTGGATAAACACCAGAGTTCAAATAAGGATCCATCTAATGTTCACCAACACACTGGAAACACATTTTTCATTTTCAAACAGACTCCCACACTGATCAAATGAAGGATTAAGACACGTTCTTACTCCCAAGCAAGCCCTTTGAAACAGAGTAAAATACAAGCTGATATTTAGGGCACAGATTCCTCCAGACAGTAAAGAATGAAAGGCAGGGCTAATAAAGCAAAGCAAATTACTCATTTCTCCCAAGTCCTACTTAAAAACTGCATTTTCCAAGCAAGACAGAGGGTGCACGTGGATCACAAATGAATTATTTCTAGACAGAGAAGTCAGAGGGGTTTCTGCATGCTGTTGCTGGATGGAAAGCACATTTTTCAAAATAAAGCAAAAAAAAAAAAAAGATGATGTAAAGAAAAAAATAATAAAAGCAGGCAGAACTTATTTTATTATAATTGGTCATGGTATGTAGCACTCATTTAGAGACTGCCTTGGGCTTACTAAATTATATATAAGGTTAACAAGGGATGAAATATGTGGAAAACACAGGTGGTTTTTATTCTCAGAAGCTAAAAAAAAAAATAAAGGACCTTTTTGACAGTGCAGAAAGCCAAATGCACCATCAGTGTGGATGGAGCAGTTCCAATGGATGTTGGGTGTTACAGTACATGAAAGGGTAATCCAAAAACAGGTGGGTAAATGGTTTTCCTCCCTGGGCTTGGCAGAGGGGAGGTAGTCACTTTTTAGAGTATGAATATGATTTTTGCCCTCTCTGTCACAAACACACATAAAAGAACACACAGAGGTCACAAAAATGAAGCTTGAGTGACAGTAATTTAGGATATTATCTGGGGCATAACCTGTGGACATTACCTAAAGTATTGACAGGCACATGTAAAAAAAATAATATTTATCACTCAGTAAATACTCTTTGATACATCAGTATCACATTGCAATACTGATTTAAACAAATTGCATTGCAATTGCTGATGTAATAATAATCTAAACAATACTGAGGCAGGAATTTATTTTTCTGAGTTCCAGGCTGGGGTTTTGGTCGTATGGAGTCTTTTTTGGTGGTTTTTTTTTTTGTTTTGCTTTTTAATTCTTGTCCTAGAAGAGACATGAGAGATGCAACTTTAAAGAAATTAATGAAATATGTTTTTGCCTATGTGGCAGGAGCAGCTGGTTTTCCAGACAAGCAGGCAAGTTTAGTACAATACTCATTTCTGACTTCAGGAGAGGATTTCTATCCCAACCTGAAGCATGTAGCACTTTCTTATAAGTTCCTTTTCTTTTTTTTTTTTTCTCCTGTTAATAAAGATGTCTTTACAAAGCAAGCCCAAAGTCCTGGCAAAAAGCACCTGAGTATTTGAAGGCTGTGGAGAAGCAGAGCTGATCTGTGAGCACACTGTGAGCAGGAGCTGGAATTCAGCTTAGGGATGGTGGTTCTGTCTAAAGCACTTCCTGAGGCACTCAGCCCTGAGGGGGTGAAAAACAGCAATAATCTCTTTGGGATGGAGCTGCAGAGCAGCAGCAGTAATGCAGTCTCAGCCCAGGAAATCTCTTTCCCACACCTCATTCCCTGCCCGGGGGAAAAAAAGGAAGAAACTCTCTCAGATCAAAGGCAAATGAAGGACAGGAAAGTAACAATTAATGACATCCTAACTGTTGTATTTGGGGTTTTCTGGTTTTGTGAAGCAATTTCTAGAGGCTGCCTATCAAAGTATCTGTTGTGTTTCTCACTGGAAAATAAATCCACAGGTTTTTGGTGACTCCATGAGGTACCAGCAGCACCTTTAGTGAATATTTTCCAGGTAGCTCCTGGGGAGCAAGTTCCTTTCTGTGCACAGTTCTGTTACCCACAGAACTGTATCCATCTGGACAAACACAGCACTGCATCCCACCAAGAAAACAAGGAAGGATAAGTCTGATTGCTTTGGAGGTACCTGATACTCTCTCCTACAGCTCCCTGACACGCTTTTAGTGGGCTTGTGGAGCACACAAATATGGTCCAAACCTGTCATTGCTTTAATACTCAAAATATTATTTCCCTGGGACCTTCACATTTAAGGCAACTGCAGAGGAATTCAGAAAATTCAAAGGCTATCAGGCTCTCTCAGCATGACCAATGTTGAGCTATCAGCTCACAACAATTTCAGATCATGCAGACAACATAATTAAAGACAATAGCATGAATAACTTGATTTATATAATTTTTACTCACAAACCCCTTTGTTTTCATCTAATTTTTTTTAAACCCATATAAATTCTTTCCTCTTCTCTCCAAAAGTAATTTCAGTAAAGCACTCGTTGTCCAGTCATTACTTCTACACTGCCACTTCCCCACAGTGGGGCTGAAAAATCAGTGGTCACTAAAAAAAACACAGCCTGTGGCAAACAATGTTAATTTTTTTCTAAGAGAACACGACTAATTCCTCTCAGGTAGCCATGGAGCTTCTTTGTAAATGTCTATGATGAGTCTGCTACACGTCTCTGGTGTTTGGATGTCACGTATCCATGACTGCAGTGACATTTTGCATGGAAAATGCCCAAGTTCTCAGACTCAGGAGGGCTCTCATCTGGATCACAAATGCAGCATCACCCCACTCACAAATATTTTGGCTGTGAGCACCCAAAGTGCAAATGTGGAGACCTCTGCCCTGCCCTGAGCAAACGTCTGTGCCTCACAAACGAAAAGCACGTCCTGAGCCAGCCTCGAAACTGCACGTGCCCTGCCCTGAAATCCAGCCCAGCTCTGCATGGGGATACAGTGCCAGAGGCTGAATTATCATCTTTATTTTAACAATTAGTATCAGTCCAACTTCCAAACTGCCACCTGATTGAAAAATGATGGCACAGTGTGTACAGAAGGATGTCATCGAGCAAACAATAATACCCTGTGCAAGACCCATTAGAGCAAAAGTACAGATATCTCCCAGTTGCACATCAGAGCAAGAGCTGCTTCATACTAAATATCTTCCCAGATTAGACATGAGGGGAAAAATACAGTGAAAAAAAGCTGATATCCAGCAAAATGTGCTAATTACTGTGTTTATTACACAGGAATAAACAAAGAGAAATAGTAGTGATTCCAAAGAAAGAACACAGGTTGGTACTCTCTGACATCAAGGTTCAGACTTGCCCTGGGCAAATGGCAGTAAACTTTAATGGTATGACTTCATAGGATACCTCAAATCCAACACTGTCTCCTGACTGTTGGAATCACGTGCTCTTCCACAGATTGTTCCACTTCAGCCCAAAGGATCCAGTAAAAAGCACAACCATTGAAACACACCCAGCATTAAACAACAGAATACCAGCCACGAGAAAAAAGCTGACTGTGTGAAACTGCCAATGACGATGAGAGTAGCAAGGAATTTGGGGAATAGTTCAAGTCAAGGACAATGAATTGTCCCTGTGAAAATCAACATGTAAGTTTGCATCCAGGTGGAAGAAAGCACAAAACTAATTCCAGGAGAAACCAAGACCAGCAGGATGACAAAGCACACCACTTGATAAAGCAGCAGGAATGGGTCAGCCAGGAACCACTCTGTGTGGCTGAGCATCACAGGGGAACATTTTCCTGATGAAAACAAAGCTGCAATGACAGCACATTTTGCGCATAAGTCATTCTGTAATTCCTTTAGTGGGTGAGTAACAGTTATTTCAACTTAGAGCCCAGGAACTGAAAAAGACCCCAGAAATTGCACTTCTTGCCCTTGAAAGTTATTTACAACTATGACAAAACATGAAGGAGGAGAGAAATAGGAGAGTTCTCCCGTGTCAGAAAGGACCAAATTGGAGGACACATCAGTATTTCTAAATAATGACTGATGTGGGCTCGCTCTGCAAGGCGGGTGTGACACGGGCTCCATTTGTCTCAGGACATTCATCACAGCCACTTCCCTGCAAGTGGAAGGAAGGGCATAAAAGCTCAGCAGATCTCCAAAAATAAATCAAGAAAATTCAAGGGGTATTCAGGCCTTCCTCCCCACCAAAAAACAAACAAACAAACAAACAAGGAAATACAAGGACATAATTAGAAGGCATTAGCAATGGCATAAAGGATCAGATATTGGCACAAGTTTCTTGTGTGTTATTTTTCCCCCTCTCACAAAACCTTGATCCAGCTCTTTTTCCTCATTCTTCTCCTCTGACACAGAATCTGGGACTGTGATCATCTACCCCCATATTAGACAAGGTGGCTGAGAAAAAGAAAGCCTGACTTCAGCACATGTACAGAGCCACACAGCTGTTTTGAGAAGAAAGGTCCTGCATGTGGAACAGAAGGTTAACTGAGACACCAAAGGAAATCCAGCATTGTGTGGGCTGAATTCCAAACAAAGCAAAAAGAAAATCATCCAAAAAAAAGAAAGAAAGAAACTTGGAATGGGATATCAGACAATAAAACTGTAACAAACAGGTTTAAAAACCACAACAGTAGAAGACAAAAGCTGGTTCTCTGCAGAAGCACTGAAGGCAGATGACTCAGAGCCTGCTCTTGGTGCTCAGCAGCAGCATCACTTCCCATCAGCTGCTCTGTAAAACAGCTGTATCAGGATGGAACAGTCTCCTTGGACAGCAGGAAAAGGTTCCTCACTGAGAGGGCTCAGGCACTGAGGCTCTCCAGGCTCGTGGCACTGAGCCTGTCACAATTTCAGGCACATCCAGACAATGACTGAATGTACCTACAGTGCCTTCTCCAGCTTGGTTTTTTTTCCCCAAATGTTCAACTCAATCAATGGATGAGCAATAATTATTAATGTTGATCTCAAACCCATGCCTGCCTTAAAGCCAAACTGAGGAGAACTGCTAATGCAGCTCTAACAACATCCAGAACAGACAATTCAATTTACACTTGTTCCATTGTTATTAAACATAAAAGGTCTCTCCCCTGTGTACCCAGCTCATTGGATGACACTGGATATTTTCTCAGTACACATTTCCTGAGGGATTCTGTCTTTCCCCTCACTCTGCAGCTCAGGTTGCATTTACTGGGAAGAAAATTCCCACTGGGAACACCTGAGCTTTTATAAGTCAGCTCCTTCTGGGAGTAATGTAGTTAGAATTAATTTATCCCTAATTCTTTCCCTACAAAAGTGTTGTGTTTCTAGGCCTAGATCTATACAGGCCTAAAAGGTCTGGGCCTAAAACAACTTTAACTGAAGTACTGTGGATCTAAAAACATCAATTTGCTAATACATCAGTTGAAAATAATACTACATAATAATAACATAATAATACTAATAATACATATTACTACTATATATTAAAATACTACAACAAATGATACTATATGTAATAATGCTCTATATACTACTATATTTTATATATAATGATATTATATATATAAATACCATGTCTAAAAATACACAATAATAATGATAATAGATAGGTTGAAAGTTTACATTCCTTGTCAGTGACAGGTAAAACTCCTTTGTCACTCTCTTTAGGACTCTGATGGGCCAGTCTAACACATGAAGGTACAATCTTGGTTTACCACCTTGCTGCCTCTCTCTGCTTCCCCACTTGTCCCTTCCTTACACCCCAAACTCTCCTGACCCTCATTCCTGTTTCAGATCCTCAGATGATCTTCTGCTGATCTGATTCCAATCAGTAACTGGCAGAAAACTATTCCTCAAAAAAGAAAAAAAAAAGTCACTTCTGGTGGACAATGAGTTGGAATAGCTGATTTCCATATATATGTAGCATTTAGGATATAGGATATATGGGATTTTTTTCTCTTGCTTGGTTGGCTGTTTCTTCAGGGCCATCAAAACCAACTCTGCAGATGTTCTGTAGGAGAGGGAGTCCAGTCCTTCTCAGCTGGGACAGCTCAAAGCTCCTGACATCTTGTGCTGGACAAGGAATTTACAATCCAGCCACTGAGGAAGAGATTATTTTCTTCCTACCCTTAAAACAAGAGGAGCCAAATAAAGCTTCCTTATGGGAGGACTTGAAAATGGATTAAGCCAGATGGCTCCAAAGACTCTTTCTGCAAACTTATTTCTTTGTTAGAAGGTAAGAAAGGAAAGAAATCCTACATTAATTCTCCAAAGCTGTTAAGGAAACAAGGCTGATGTTCTCAAATACTCAGTGGCAATGAGTATCTCTCAAAACATCTCCAATTAAGTAGTTTAATTTCTGGATCTAGCTATCAGCATCCCACACAAGTTTTACTGCAGCTTTTAGAAAATAATAATAAAAAAATGTTTTCCTTTTGTAATTAACAATATTATTATAAATTAAAAACTACATAGGGTTAAAGGTTAAAAATGTTATGGCCATGTACTGGTTCTGAAGTGCAAAACAAGACTATTGTTTTCAGCCAACTACAGGCTTTTTATGACCTCCAGCAAGTTAATTAAAGAGCAAACAATGAGAACCTTTCAGTTTTTTCTTTTCACCTTTGTTTTTTTTAATGCAAATCAAGCTTTTGAGGTCAGAAATTGTTTCTTATTAATTATGCATTTTTAGCTTGATAGGGTAGTCATTCCATCCCCTCTCCTGTATCCAGTACCTCTTTTTACCTCAATACCAACACAAATAGCAGTAAAAACAACTAGAAGAGTCACCACTGGTATGTCCCTTGAATATACTCCATTATTTCCAGTCTTAGGCACAAATATTTCCCTTTCACAATCATCATGCATTATATTAAATCCATCTACAGTTTTAGTCAGAAGTGTAATGAGGAGAAATAACCCCATCCCCTTAATCAAAGGCAGGTGACTTCCCCAATCTCAAGCTGATCTGACAGCAGGCAGATGGCTCCAAGAAACGTGGCTTTTATCCCCCAACAGGCAGATGTTCCTGAATTGTTCTCGTGGTGATTGCCAGGTAACCCTGCACGTGTGGGGTGGGAGCTCTCTCTCAGCTCCCAGCTCTGACTGTGGGAGCTTCTCTGCAGCCACGAGAAGGAAAAGCAGCCACAGGAAAGGAATTCTGGGTGGCTCCATCAACAATTCAATCAATTAAAAGAATAGAGACTTATTCTTTTGATGAAGATTTCCAAAGAGTTCACCCAAGTCTAATCACATGTGAGTTGTGGAAACATTCAATACTACTGTGTATTATTTATTATTCTTCATAATGTGCTTTTCAATATCTGCTTAGCACCCCTCCTGCAGTACTCTTTATTTTCTACATATTCACCTTAATACTATAAAATTATTTGACTTACTGTACATAATAAATATTTACAATTATTTCTCATGAAGCTGCCAATGTTGAAATTAGAGCTGCTTTTAGAAACTCCCCATTTAATAACCACAAAAACTGATCTCTGTGAGAGATTGCAGATTTTTTCACAATGCAGTGAAATCACAGTGCCACTGTGGATGCTGCAAACACCACAGGCAGTGTGTGTGACTGACTCAGGTACATCCATGGTCAAATAGAAATCTGCCTGCTCTTACAGAAGTATAAAATCAGCACAGTTCTCCCCGGGGAGAAAAGAGGCGGTGCCAAGTCTTTTTTCAGTACCTGATGGAGGTCTCTGTCAACGTAAATTGCCAAAAATTCACTCTAGAACCACATCAACTGAGGTTTCAACCTGCTGACAACCATCACAGACTTCATTTACAGCCATGCTTTTATTTCTTCTTTCTGAAAGCTTCAGATTGAGGAGGACTCTGAACAGCGGTTGGGACACACACAATACACACATTTTTTCCCTTATTTAAAAAGATGAAGTCACAGATGCTCAATGAAAACAGCAAAACAGATTTAAACTAACACTTGTCTACCTTGCTAATGAAAACTACACACATTTAAATGTATTCTTTCCTTCAAATAGATCTTCTCAGACCTTAAAGGCTCCAAATCCAACTCAATATCAGAATTATCTCTGAATTCCCAAGATCCCTTTAGTTTTAAAACTGCAGCATGAATTAAATAAAGAATCAATTCAAGATTGTGGTTTTTCTTCAATCCACCTTCCATTTAAGGTTTAAATGCAGCCAGAAGACTGTTGTCTCTAAAGGGCTTTGGAAATTATGCAGAAAAATGAGTCAGATTTACAATGAAAAGAACCCAAACACTGAGATGATAATTTTGCAGGCCCACTAATTACAAAAGGAACACTGAAGGGCCTCTGTCAGCAGCAGCTGTGTGTCAATAAAGACACACATTGCTCTGAACCTCTAAGATTCTGTTGAAATTAATTTTAGCAGTGTTAGACAGAGCAGCAGTTCTGGTTTTAGAACAGGTTTTGAAGTCTACATCGTAATTAAGAGCTGCTGGCACAAGCACACTGCACCCTGGCCTTTATTCTTTTGATCCTCTCAGTCCAACAGAGATATTTATACTAAAGTTTGTGGATATTTGATCAGATCTGTGATCCCTTGGTGCAATGGCCAGGTAATTCAGTATGTTTACAGGAAACAAAAGTTATATATGCAAACCTGAAAGTCTGTTTGTATGTGTGTATGTGTTTTTTTTTATTGTGCAGAGACAGCCTGTTTTTTCTAAGAGCTTTTCATTCTAAGAAATAGTGAGAAAAACGCTTGCTTTGGTTACCATTCAAGCAGTAAGGTTTTTTCCTTGCTTTAAGAGGCAAAAGCCTCAACTCTGTTCAAGGTTTGCAATGGCAACTAAAATGGAAATGCTCAGTTCTCTGTGGTTGCTCCATCTGCAAATGAGCCACCTTTGAAACGCTGGCAGGTAATCCTTCTGATCACCTCAGATCTTCTGGGATCGCTGTTTTATCCAAGTTTCTCTGCCCTCCTTGGGGATCTGTCCTTGTGTGTGATGTCATGGAAAGTGGGCATGTATGAAATATGTCCTTTTATAGACTTCTCACTAAAGTTGTAATTTTTAATTACTGAGCAAGCAACTGATTTGAACTGCACTGAGTCAGTGAGAACCAAGCCCTTAATTATCTGCTGAATGTTGGGAATTCCCTCTCAGACAAGCACATCTTTAGCTGTAAAAACAAGTGGAATGCAGAAAAGAGGTCGACAAATTCTTAAATCAAAATAATTCTACAGGTTTGCCATTCCTTTAATAAAACCACACAGATCTGAAATTATGCACATTTAGATTAAGGCAGAGTGATTGGACAGAATATGGAGAAATATTTTAAATAACTAGGATAGATGAAAGCTTTAAAAGTAAGGTCTTTTTCCTCACAATAATAGTCATCCCTTATTTTTATTAAAATTACACCAGTCCCTACATCACTGTCCTTCTTAATCAAATCCAGAAATTAAACCAGAGGCACTGAGGAGGAAAACCTCAGCAGAAATGCACTTAAGCTATCCCATAATACCTTCTGATCAGAGACACAACATCACTGCACAGACTGAGAGACATGATTATGTGTTCAATCTGGCATGACTGATATGTGTTATTTTCATTTCAGTGAATGAAATTCCTGCCTGAAAATCAGAGTGTAAACCAGACCTGAACTGCTCTCCTAGGACTGAAGTTCTGTAGGAAATGCTATTGGTACAGTGTTCCATTTTCATGTCTGTGTGTTCCCTATTCACATATTTCAGTTGCCTTAAAGGTCTGAATGGATTTTGAGAATTCACAGAGAGAGGATAAAGATGCAGATTTTTCAGACAGTGAAAAATAGCTTTGGGGAAAAGGAACATCTTTGGAAATTACAGGGTCCACCATTTAATCTCCCTCATTATAAATCAAAGTCTCATTTTTAAACACAAAATAATATGCCACAGTGATTTATCTCAGATTGCATTTGATATCTTTCTGTAGCTCTGTTTGCATCTCATTTTTGAACACCCAAAGAGATCCTCCCAATGAAGGTAAGGGGAAAAAATGCTTCTATATTTGAAACATTTATATTGAACTTTTCAAGAAATTGGCAATCATACAACAGACTCTGTTGCTGTGAAAATACAGTATCTTTGTAAGATACTGTTCTATCTTTAGGGGGGGAAAAAAATGAAATTCCAGGTTAGATGTGTGGAATATATGCAAAAACAAATATATTTCTGGTATGAAGTATGACTTATAAATCCACAGTATTATGACTGCCTTATTAATCAGTTATTCTAAGAGAGCAGTTCTGCTCAGTGTATCATTCAATAGCTTCATCATCATATGGCTACTGCAAAAAAATCCTTTATGAAAATTAAGTGTTACATGCTGATTATTTAATGGGTTAATTGAGCTTTTTAGTTGATTATCCATTTTATTTCCACCGTGTTTTGCCACCAGATGGACCTGCAGCATTTCATACCGAGACAAAACAAACCTCACAAGAGCCCTGACTGTGCTGGTTTGGTCATTTGTCCTCCAGGGAAATGATTTCTCCTGCTCACAGGAGTGTTGGGGCCAGCAAACAAAGACACGAGGCACTGCCCCACGGCAAGGGGCATTATTTGTCCCTGTGCATCAGACAGCTCCAAGGGCTGCAGCACCCAGCACAGCACCAGAATTCCTGTTTTTGTCTCCCAGGTCAGAATTCCTGCACAAACCAGGATAGAGCAGAGTGTATCCAACTTATGTTAAACTCTTAAATTATAAAAACATGCCCCGCTGAGGCTGCTCCTCTCACTGCTTCCAACACAGCTCCCCCAGGTAAAATGATTTAAAATGGCTTCTCCATAAATTCCTGGGGACTTTCTTGGAAAGAGACAATAAAAAAATAGGACTGCAGTAAAGTCCTGGCAGTGGGGCTGGGGTGAAATCAGGCCTGGGCTGTGACCCTGCAAAGGGTGACATGAACGTGCCATTAAACATCACATCTCAATTCCATACTGGGGGACCACTCAGAGACTGAAATCTCTGTGAGCTTAGGAATTAAACTGAAGAGAGAAAAATGGAAGGGACCTCTTTGATGCCTCCTTAATAACAATAAATAAACTAAAAAACAGCTGTGTAAAAAACACCGTGTGAGAAGGTAAAGTTGCCCAGCACATGAAGCACTAAATTGTGCTTGAAGTGTTTTGAATGGTGAATCCAACACCACACACAGCCCTGATTGTTCCATTCTTTTCCATCAGAACAGCTGACCTTCCAAGGTGACCCTGAACATGACAAGGAAAGCTCCTGATTCCAAAGTGGGACCACACACAGAGCCACAGAGAGCTGCAAGGGGACTGCTACCCTTCAACATCAGCTGCTGACAGAAATGTCTGCACATGGAAACAAGCCCAGTTCTTGCTCTGAGAAGGTGGGATGTGATGGGAGAACATGAGGAGACACTGAAGATAGGAACTTATTTCTCATTTTCTTGTTGTTTTTTGTTTGTTTGCTTTTCTTTTGTAAAATACACATTTCCTCTCATTATGCAAAAAAATATTTTTTTATTTGAGGCATATCTATTTGTATATTCTTATTACCAGACTGCCACAGTTTAAAAGTCTAGCTCACCCCTCTGATATATCAGAAATTAAGGTTTCATGCAGATGTCTCCACAAAACAGCATTGCATTATTGGTCTGAATAATGAAAAAGTGGATTGCATTATTTTTGCCCATTGAAGCTGTCTGTCACATGCAATAAAGGTACTGTCAATACAGTGGTTAACAGCAATGACTGAAAGATAGCCTTGGATGTTTTCTGATGCTTGGATGGTGTTTGTTGCCTTCCTAATTCTCCCTGAAAGAAACTCATAAATTACTCTCTTCAGATTACAACCAAATAAAAAATCCCCTATATTAATATGGGTATAATTTGGAAACCATTCTTTGTTTTAACATGGTTCAGTGCTAATACCATTTCATACATCATGCATTTTAAATCCTTTTCCAAGTGCTTACCTACTTTCTGCCTAAAGCATCGGAATACATGGCTCAATAAAACCAACCAAACAAACCCAGGGTGATAAACTTGAGAAAACAGGTAATACACTATTACTAGAGCTGGATTCAGATTTTGGGATAAAATTTATTACTCAGAGGTTTAGATCAGGTGTAAAGTACAAACCAGCCTTAATGTACAAAAGAATCCTCTGATTTATGGGAAGACAAGATTTTTCCTCCATTTGATTTCGTCTGATCTGTATCAGGAAAAACAAAACAAAACAAAACAACAGCAAAAAAACCAAAACAACTCAGCCCAAAACAGGGGATTGATAGGACAGATCAATAGCAAAAAAAGATTGTAGTTACATCTGGAGCATCTGTGAAAAACTTAAATCTGTGGTGGAAAAGACGCTTGAAAAGTGATGTAGAGAACAATTTAAAGCACAGTGTGCACTGCTAAGCAGATTAAGATAAAACTGTGATTCAGTGTTTGATGTCCTGCAGTGTAAGAGCAGACATAACAGAAAATAAAGCCCCCTTTGCACAGAGCAGCAGGAGCTGAGAGGCAGCAGGTTGGCTCTGCCCTGGAGTGACTGCAGTGAAAGGAAAAGGAGCAGTCCCAAATACTGGGGGTGGGGGCTCTTTCATGCCAGAATAAATTGATGACATTAACTGAGGCAAATGAGCAAAGTGTCCCATAAAACAAGGCAGGCTTGGAAACCTGACTCAGAAAAGTCTTTGCTCAGCTCCCCCAACCCTAAAGTGATCCCCTGGGTCATAGCAGGCCCCCTTTAAACCGGGACACTCAATCCAGACCATGCAACTATTCACTGTCTACCCTAAAGTTTCAGTGCTGAGCCTCTTGATTCCTTCCATCTGTTTCATTCTCTCTTTTTAGAATTCCAGCAGAGGCAGGATTATCTGGGCAGTGCTCAGGAAAAGGGAGTGCCTGGCGAGGAGCAGCAGTGCAGATCTGCAGGTTGTGCACAAAACAGAAAGGCAGTGGGAAAAGCCCTCAGGATCAGGGAACACACAAAGCCAGAAGATGGTGATATTTCTGCTGAAGTTTTGAGAGTTTTCATCCTGAAGGACCACGTGAGACTTTAAAAAAAAAAAAATCTGAAAACTCACTTTTCTTCAAGGGAAAAAAAAAAATCTATTAATGAGTCAGCTACCAGCTAAAGCAGAGAGTGACTCTGTGACCTACCCCATTAAACATGCCAGTGGCACACTCTGATACTGGCATTTCCTAACTTGATTCGTGACTTAAATGCCCTTTTAACGTGCTCATTAGCGAAATTTCCTAATTAAAAACGCAGCAGCTAAAAAGACCCCCTCTCCTACAGCAGTGCCATGGAACGAAGCTGAACAGCTCCACTGTTCATCAGCTGAGCTGGCAGTTCCAGATCCCAGAGCAGTTCTCTCCCCCTTCTGCTAATTAAAAAACTCAGAACAGAAGTGGGCCATTATCTTTTTATACACCTGTACAACAGGCTATTCTTCAAAGCCCTCTGGAAAAAATGGAGGAAGGACTTTCCAACAATTGGGAGTACCTTGGGTTCAGCTGTATTTTTGTGCCATTCCCTGCACATACTTTAACTCAAAAACAAGATGTGTGGTTACAAAATAAAGGGAAACCAGAATCGGTCTTGCAGGACCCTCTGCTATAATTTCCACCTCAAATCTGTTGAAAATAAGTGCTGCTTAGCTCATCAGATGTGACACTGTTCTTGGACATGATCAAGATAAATGAATATCCATACACCTATCAGCAAGACAGAAAAAATATTTTCTTCCTATTATTCAACACATTTATCCTTAAATTAAAATATTAACATGAAAAATATATCTTTTTTTCTCTGACAATGCCCTAGAGGTTTCATGAATTAGGATGACATTGAGTGCTACAGTCAGTAAAGGGTTTAAAAGCAACAACACTTCTCACCACAGTTACCACAAACTTTGAAACACCTGAAAAAGGAAAAAAAAACCTTTGCTTTTAACCCACCTTCCTACACTTCATTTAGCTGCATTCTGAAAATAAAGTCTGTTCTCTGATGTGAATTTCCCCTGCCTGTCCAACATTTCAAATCTACATAACTTAATCTACACACTAATGGACTTGTAATTTTCTGGGGTAGTCAACCACACAAGACACTAACACAGATCATTAAAAGAAGTGGAAAATCTAAACGAAGACACAGCAATTAATTCTGTGCAAGCAACAGCTCTACCACAAATCTATAAGAAAATCTTGATAGCACTGTGTTGGAGATGGCCATTCTGACATTTCATCATATCTACAATGAGAGACTAAAACTGACGAAAATTCAAAACCAGCCGTAGAACCATACCAAAGGCAGAAAAATCAAGGTGACTGTTGCCATACCTCCAGCATCAACAATGATTGCAGTTTGCAAGATTCACCAGGGCTTCTGCCTCATGGAATTGTCTTCAAAATGGCGGCGACCCCTCAGGAGAGAATCAAACTGCCAAAATTCCACCCAACCTTGAAACAGCGACTCCCAAAATGGCGGGTAGCGAAGAGGAGCGTATCAGTGCACGTAATGGCGGTGGGACAGTCAGTGAGGGCCACGGCACACAAGATGGCGGCGACAAAGGCGGCGCGAGATCCCGAGGGTGGGAAGATTTTGGCAGGCAGGAGGGCAGGGAGGGGAACGGAGCGGGAAACCCAAGGCAGGATGTCAGATGCCCGCCCACCCACACACCACCCACCTGCACGTCGCTTCTCCCCTCCTCTGGGACCGCCGTCATCGACACCGCCCCGGAATTCCCAGAGCATCAAAATGGCGGCGCCCACGCCGTTTCCGCCTTTAATAACAGAAACACCCGCCAAGATGGCGCCACCCCACAAACATCGACCGGCACTGAAACCCCTGCTTAAAATCACTGGGTGGCCGAGTGAATCCAACCCAACAACAGAGGGGCGCTGCAATTCCAATTTCCAACCCCAAACTGTCACTCCTCGTCCTCTGGATGCCCCTGATTTATCAACCCAAGGAGATAAAGACAATCCAAAGGCTCCTCTAACAGAGACTGCGATAACACATTATCGTGGTCATCAAACCACTCGCAGAAGGAAAAGACTCCCCAGGACTTCACAACCCATTAACAAAGTAACTTTTAAATCATTAAATCAACTTGAACGTTTAAATACATTTATAACTACGCTATAATTTTGCGGCTGCTCTTTTAGTTTCATTTTAATAATAATTGTATTTTATGTGTATTTAATCAATATCTCTACTTATTGCCTAGGACAAAATTTTGTTACTAATGCCTTCTGCTGAGTCTTGTTATGCAGGAAAAAGGAACAATGTCGACACTAAGAACAGCAGATTGCTACCAAAGTAAAGACAAATGGCGTAACAAAAAATAATTTAAAACTCTGTGCATTTTTATACATTTTAATAATTGGTTTTTGTGTATTACTTTATATGCTGTTTTACTATTTAATAATTATTTTCTGTATTTACAGTAAGAATTCTGTTACTAACACTTTTCTTAAACTCATTATATAAACTCTTACTGCAATTAGAAATAAAAACTAACAAAAATAAAAATTACAACAAAACTTTGACGAATACAACAAAATCCCTCATAAAGAAAGAATGGAATATAATACTGTGCAAAACAATATCTTATATTCCACTATCTTTTATAAAAAGAAAAGCGGGGGAATAGAGGTAATAGAAATAACAATGAAGAATAAGACCAGAACACTGGTTGTTTACCGAAAAACAACAAGAATGTTTCTTTTTTATCCCAAATAATTTCTTTTATCATACTTTTTTGTATTGTAGGCATATATTTACTTTATATGCATGAAAAAACATGCATGCCCAGTCTTCACACTGAAAGTGATATTATAATTTGTAGTTAGTCAGACTTCAATGATTGATTTTGAAGGGAAAATTCAAGAGTGTATTTGTGTGAATGAGAGGAGGCCTCTGTGAATGTAGTGAGAAAGTGTGAGTGTATGACAACTGAAAAACCTTTAAAGTGTAGAAAAGTTCACAAAAATATCAAGTTCTTCCTTGTTAAAAAGCACTTGTTCTCCCAAGTTACTACAGCCTGCTGTTTAATACTACATTTCACAACAAACACAGATACCATCACTGTGTCTGTCAGCAGGTACCTCCTGGGCTCTACAAGTAAAGAGAGACACTTTTTCCATGAAAAAAAAAAAAATCACTTTAAAAAGCATATAATTGAATCAGTGACAAACCAGTGTCCAGGACTTAAGTCTACATTAATTGTTTCTTTCAGGATTTCACTAAAAGTATGATTTCCAAACAGCACTGGGGAAAGGCAAGAATGGGCTGAAATGCAAAACAAAAGTGCCTTTTGTTCCCTTCCGAGTCCTTTCACTCCTCTCCTTTGCCAGGGTCCTCTCAGTGCCTGTTAATTAATTGCTGTGATTGAGGTCAAGTTTGAAGATGATAGGGGGTTAATTTCAGACTCTCTGGAGCGCAGATGAGGAACTCATCACTGCTGCTGACGGCAGGATGTCGAGTTGCCAGGCCCAGAATATCTCAGGCTCTCCATGCTATTGACCTTTCTGTAAGGAAGAACTGCCCTGCCCTGTGTCACACAAGGCTGAGCTCCCACTGCTCTTTTAATTTCTTTGCTTCTGTTGCCAGATTATAAATGACAAGGCAGAGCTCGGTGTTCTAATTAGTCCTGTGAACAGAATGCAGCAACACATGTAACTCACTGCCGCTCCAAGGGCTTTTAGCAGGAAACCAATTAAAAGGAAAATGAAAGGAGAAAAATTGCTCTGTGCTCACCCCCTGCTTGCCATCAATTGGCTTAGCAGGAATTACAGGATTACTCTGATTTTGGGCCAGCAAGGAGCTCACTGAGAGAAGGTGAATTCACACTTGGCAAGGGAAGTTCATGCTTATAACCTGTGTTTGTGTTTGTGTGAAGAACATTTCACAGCAAGTCTGAAATGATGGCACACCACATCCAGCTCTCACGAAGGGACAGACAGTAAGAACACAACCACGGCATCTGGGCCAGAGTTGGAAGGCAAGGAGCAGCAACACCACAAGTCAGTGACTAAAGCCTGTTGATTCCCCTGAAGATCATTGTCCTTTCCTGAGCTGTATTTACTAAAGGAAACATTAGTCTTTATTTCCTCCAGTGGAAATAGAAGAATGAGCTGAATTATAGACATGGAGGGGAGAATGAAGTACTCAGGGAATAAAAATCACATGCAATTTGAATGAATAGTGGTGGGTTAAGCTGATGTGTCTGAACTGCCTTTAAACCACTGGGCCTGGCTGGCAACGAAGATCTGCAGCTGCTGAGCCCTGCAGAAATCCCACAAGTGTGGAAAACTCATTCAACTGCTTTTAGGAAACTCCTCAGCGCTTCCATTACATCACTGGGGAATTCCAAGTCCCCCAGCAGAGTCCTTTTTAATACACCTGTACAATGGACAGTGATGGCAACAGCTGCAGAGCAGGCAAACACTAAAATAACTGTTAAAATGGGATTTGGGCAGTTAAACCTGTTAGGTCTTTCAGCCACTGTTTTGGTTTGGGTTAGAAGTGCTTCAGAAACACCAGGCCCTTGTCTCTCTTTTCTGTGGCCATATACAGTGAGATATAAAGCAAAATAAAAAGCCAGTTCCAAACCAAAATGAATGGTGACAATGCAAACTGCAGTTTATATTCTGCTCATGACAGATACTTCAGTACAGTGCATGTGCAGGTCAATCCTCTGTGGTTCATGTAAAGAAGATGTCTCTTGTAGTAGGAATTTTCAGTGAGCAATGAAACCACCAGTCCCTAAACTGTCAGTGACACTCTCTCATTAACCTGAATTTTGTCAAAAGTCATGGTTGTAAGGGCAGCCCCGCTGTATTTTCCTAGAAAGTCATCTGAAACAACCAAACTTTAATCTCATGAAATTCCTGTAGGCAGGCTCAGCAAAACACCAAAAAAACAAGTGCTCAGCATGGAATGTTTTATTCTCACTGAAAAGATGTTTGACACCCCCAGCATAACAGAAAAAAGCTTGAACACTTCATTTAATAGGAGCCCAATTCCCTCAGTAAATTCCTGGAGCCTCCAGCCATAAACAAGAAAGGCAAATAATTCAGATTATTCATTCTGAGATAATGAGTTTCTACAACACCGGGCTACGCACAGAGAATCATTTTTAATCTGCTCAGAGCACAAACACTCAAGAGTAATACCAAGCTTGATTTCAGAAAGACTGATGGTGGAACTGAAATATCAAATAACACAAACTCCTCTAGATTTTTTTGTTTGTTTGTTTTCTCATTCAAAAGGAATCTAATTCACAAGCTCTAATTTTTATTGAGGTGATTTTTGTAAATAAGTAAATTAATGATTTCAGCAGTGCTTGTACACTTGACAACACTTTCTTCCTCAATATGATGGTTTGGATGGGCAAACTTGTCTAGTCCAAGAATGTCCTGTCTTTCCACCTTTATGCCTACACTGGCTTCATACAAGCAACTCAAGTGTTTATAAAACATCAAAATAGAATGGAATTATTAAATATAATTATTAAATCCTAAACATTGCTTGTGTTCTTTTGCCTTAGATTTTAAGCTGTTTAGACACAATTATATATAAGAGGATTTCTTACACTTTCCTTTTCAAATGTCTATGTGTTGAAAGAGAAAATACAAACAGGGAACATTTTAGAGGGAGGAAGGTCATCCTAAAACTGAGTTTCACCATCACTAAGAATTTTATTTCACTAAATGAATTCACTGGATGGATAAAAAGGATCCCAAATCCTGGTGACACATTCTGGAGAAAGAGAGATTCTTGGAAAACAGCCCCTCTCACTATTTAAGATGTATTTCCAAAGGGATGAATTTGCTTATTGTGCAGAACAGGGGAAGCCTGTTTGTTTGTTTGTTTGTTTAAATATTGCCTTAAACTGGCTTCAAACATGTCTTTGTATTTAAATCAATATATTTTTTCTTTATATTCATCTTCCTCAATGAGGACTCACATTAGAGAGGATTCAAATTGAACTCAGTCAGCGAGAGCCAGTGGACTGAGTACAGGTTTGGGTATATTTATAATACACTGGTGGAAAAAATATAATATTACTGATAGTAAAAGAAGTAAACTGAAATTAAACTTGATTCTGGCAGTCTGATTCACACCAGCAATACATCATCCACAGGATAATGAGGCTACTTTTTTAAAGGACTGATGTTTGGGTAATCAGATACAGAGAAATTATTTATGATTAATACTGTTGTAGTTATCCACTCAGTTGAAGCTCAATCATTTCATCTGCTGATAAAATAGACACATACACTGCAGTGGAGACAGCAAGAGGTATTTGCCACTCGAAAATCCAAACACAGAAAGAGGATCCAATATTTATAAACCAAAATGATTTAAAGTCCTCCTACTCCAACATATGTTCTCCACCTCCCCAGAAAGTGCATCCAAAGCCAGCTGTCCATCTGAGATGCCAAAAAACAAGGCCAAGATATTCTCTAACTTCATCCCCACTGAATTTACAGACAAACTGTGACATCAGGGCGTCATCACTCCTCAGCCTGTCCATTTATTAATGCCACACAGGGGACTGGGCCTTCGGTGTTGCAGGGGTGACAAAGGGTTAAGAGCTTTAACTGGAATTGTGTGGCAAACAGACAGCATTTCCTTCCCAGTTCATCCACTGGGATGTTGTTCACAGAATCCTGGAAAAGACCTCTGAGTTCATCCAGCCCAACCCTGGTCCAACCCCGGCATGGTTCCCAGCCCATGGCACTGATGCCACCTCCAGTCTGTCCTTAAACACCTCCAGGGCCCATTTAGGGCCCCCTTACACAACCTCTCTTTGCAGAACTAACAGGGTGGTCACTCAGATGATTTGCCTGGATGAGGATTTACTTTCAGGAGTTAAATTACTTGAGTTTACTATAGCTAGCATTCATGAAGATGACATTTTTATTTAATTACTTTCTAAAATGCTAATTAGCTCCAGCATACAAAGCCACCAGAGAATGGAAAATTCTCATACAAGCAGTTTTTTTACAGTCAGAAGGACCAATTTGGATCCCATTGGTTTTCATTTCAAAAGTAATTACTCTGCAGCTTCATTGCAAAATTGCTGCTTCACAACAACAAAACTGAACATTTGCACTTCTTTTGAAGTGCAGTTGTGAAAACAGAACCTGAGGGGAACTTCACAGCTGCTCAGCTTTTCGTTTTGCTCACCATTCTGAGGGGCAGCTGAAGGGAAAGGAGACTGGGTGTTGGAAAGCACTGAGGGATGTGGATGATGCTTCAGGTTGGTAGCTCAGCCTTCAGCCCTGCCACCACCTGGCTGAGTGCCCAGCTAGTGTGGCTTCTACAGACAAATCTCCCCCATCAGACACCCCAACCATGTTCAGGGACACTTAAACCATCTTATTTAACACGCATGTCCTTCTCCTGATGGCATTACAGGCTGCATCTCAGCAGGTACATTTTCCAGACATCCCTTGGCTCCAGCCAACAGCAAAACCCCCAAACTGTCCATGTCAGACTGCTTCCCAACTCCAATAACCCAGCAGAGCAAGAGGGGCTTGTCTATCCCCTTTTGACAGACTGCCACCCTTCCTGAGAAAGATTTATACCCCTCTTCCTGACCCCAACATGTTGTATTCCCTGGATGTATTTGTGTATGGAATGTAAATGCATACATGAAACTGCCTCTGCAGGATTCAGATGCAAGATCCCACCTGAAAAAAACCACCAGACAGACCCAGGAACAGGAAGGTGGATCCTGCACACTGATCAATTCACTATTAGGAGATGTTTCCAAGAGAAACTCTATGGATTCAGGCTGTAAATGTGAGCTCACTGACAGCAGCTGCACAGCACCCTCTGCTTTCAGCACTGCCTCCCATCCCTAAGACACTCCCACGCTGAACAAGTCAGATAATGGTCCAAAATATGGCTTTAACCTCATCTTCCTCTTTAGCTTCAGTATCGTAACCTCCAACTGAAACACAACCCACCTTTTTTAATCTTTTACTAGAAAAAAGTCAGAAAACTGCCTGGAGACTGATTAATTTCTCTTGTAAAAGGAGCCCATTCCCAATAAATATCTTTACCTGGGATACCTTCCCTGTTGCTGGGAGCTGCTGAGATTGAGCTGCTGCTACTACTACCAAAATGATTCATTTATTAACCTCAACTGTAGCAGAAAATACAGGTGATTTTGAGCAATATTTTCTATCAGTGCAGTCACATTCAGAACATCCAGAAACAGCCTCTGATGTTAAACCTAAACTAGAGGGGAGGGAAAGATGTTCCTGATGCTGCTGTCTGAAGCTGCTAGGATGTACATTTTCCTTGGAATGGTTAAGCTGTGGTCACTTTCTCCCCAGAACATTCCTTTTAGGGCACAAAGGGTTCCCTGACGGGTGTCAAACAAATCAGAGGCACGAGGAGCCTTCCCCCTTCAGAACTGAGTGTGCTGAGATTGAGATGTTTAGAGATGAGACAAATAAGAGGGGACACAGCAGAACTTCCCAGAGGAATGGATGCTGTAAAAAAGACAAGTGGAGTGGAGGTGCTCCTATTTGTCACATCTCAGAGCAGAGAAGGAATGGTGACTTCAACGGCACCGAAATGCAAGAAAGAGATAAAGGATTCTTTTCTTCTTTCTCAAGCAACAGGTAGGACTCAGGAGATTGGATTTTATTCTATTAAAATATTTGAAGTGTCAGATTTGAAGCTGAAAATTAAAAACGTGAGCTTTCTGAAGTAATAGCTCAGAAAAATTAAATATTGAAACCCTGTCTTCTATTTCCATTTTAATTTAGCAGTAAAAACCCTAAAAGCAAAATTTTAAAACTCAGCTTCTTTCTGAGCAAAACTCTACATGTTTCACTCAGATGGAACTGAAGCATTTCCAGCAAAGAACTTTTTATTTGGATTTTTCTGCTAAAACAGTTTTAAACTGCTACATCTTCATGTATAAAACTCAGTGCAGCTGAGTTCTAGGAAAAACAGTTGCCAGCCATTTCTTGTTTGAGCTGGGAAAGGCTATTTCCGCTACAGACTGTTGCCATCAAAAGATGAAACATGAGAAAAGTGAGATAGTTTTTTGGATAAGTTATAAAAACAGTGGCTCTGGGTCAGGAGGCAAGGAGGGCTTCTTAAATCTTCTGCAACTGTGTCTGTTAATCAGACTAATTAGAACACTGCCCTAAAACTGCAAGCTGTTGTTTTAGTTTATGCACTCCTGAATCCACAGCTCCTACATGTTGTTATTTTCTTAACCAGAGAATCAGAATTCATTTTATAGTCTGGAAAAAAAAGGTGCAGGATGCAGTTTCAGAGACTGCCTGGTGAGAAGAAAAATAAAATATCTTAAGGGTTATTAAAATTCCAGCTGTATAACCCATTCACTAAACCTATTTCTTCCTGCCTACATCGAGCTTGCTATTAAAATAAGAAAGTAACCTTAAAGACAGAAAATGCAAAATGAGCTAAGGCATTATGCAGATTTCCAGCTTTTGACCACCTGAAAGTTTTTTGCTGGGAGAAATTCTGAACACAGAAATAAATACAAGCTACACATTCACACCTATTTCTCTCATTTAGTAGAAAAACCCAAACTTGTTTAAACCTGTCCAAGCAAAACACCTCGCTCTTTTCTGTCTGAACAATTTACCAAGCTCTCACTGAAGATTATTTTTGAGTGGTCAATCAGAATTGTTTTGTTTCGTGTAAAAGGAAAATCACTCCCTTGGCCAATAAATAATTTTTAGCAGCTGTTCCAACCAACAACCAAAGACAGGAACAAGAACTCTGGACCCAGGACCACAGTCCTGCACAACAAATTCGGATGCTGCCCAGCCTGTTTGATGGTGTCACTGCCAGCCTGATGTGCCTGTAACTCAGTGTGGTTCCACTTTGTTTTGACTGCTCTGTCATTGTTAATTCATCTGGAAGCTGCTGTGGTAATACAGTCCTAATGAATACATTTGATATTAATGTGCATGCCACACTCATTATCACGGGGGTTCCCACTGTAATTTTCCCTGGATGAGAACAAAACCAACTGCAAAAACAACTTGTTTGTTGTGTTGATGCATCAGAAGGGAGCAGCCTCCACCTGTACATAGAGCTTGGGTCCTGCCCACAGCTTTTTCTTGTGCTTTCTGATGTTGCATCAGTGACTCAAGGAAAGAAGAAACAACTCCTTAAACATCCATGAAATCCTGGCATGTGTTATGGAGAATTTAACCTTACACCTGGCAAACCCACCTTACCACATCTAAGCAAATACTGATCCCTGATGTGTCCTCTGTCCTTCACAAAGAAACCCAGAAAGAGTTTGGTGAGGAGGGGCATGGGGAGATCTCCAGACCAACAGCTTGCTCCAGACTGACTCCAAGGCCTGGCCACACCACTCAGCATCCTCCACACTCTGAACTTCACCAAAGATTTTGGCAATTTTAAACCACAGAGACAAAGAAGTGGTTAGACTTCTAAAAGAGAAGAGATGCACTACAATTTTCAGCCCTGCTTCCTTTAAGAGGAACAAGTGACAGCTGTCCTCTGCAACAGATTATTCTTGTGCCAGCTACTTTTGCCATCCTTTGAAATGATTTGCAGTTACTGATCTCCCCCAGAGCTTCCATTAGGATGTGACCTCTTCTACATGGAGTTGTTACTACACATCAGCACTGGAAGGGTGAATTTATAGGTAAACAGATGCCATTAACACTGAAAGTCTCCCTTCAAAGTAAAGGCTTCACATCTTGTAAAGCAAATTTTCACCATTAGCCCATGGAGAATTAAAGCACATTTTAGAATCAAATCCCTGTCCAAATCCACTGGAAAAGTTTCCTATCACAAGTAATGTAAAAATGACAGCAAGAGCATCACAATGCCCATGAAAAACCAGGCCCTGCTGTCCTGAACACATGGAAATGGAGGAGGACACACTCTTGGAATCCAGGAGTTTTGAAGATCAATCAACATTCATTTTATACAGAAATAAATCCCCAGGAATCAGAAGTGAACTTTAGCAGAGAGAAGGCAGGGGCATTTACAGCTGAAATGTAAAAGGAAAGAATCGAGGGCTTTATGACAGAACTGTGTCTTTTTATCCTTTATGTTGGTTTGGGCACCTTTCTATGCAGAAATTTCACTCAGGATGAAAACCACCTCTGTCTCTTACTGCAAACTCACACTTTTATGTAAGGCTAACTCTCATTTAACCTCTGCCTTAGAAGCCAATTTACTGTCATTGTAACCTCAAAAAATTAGAATTAAAACAATCAAGGAGATGAACAAGTCAGTACCCACTCCAAGCCATCTCCAGCAGTGCATTTCACACCCCACCTATCATAGTGCTGACCTGCTCTCAGCCTCCCTGGCTCTGCAGAAAAGGAGTTTTTAATTCTGACACAAACCAGCCTGCACTGCATACAGGCAATTACTCCCATTCCAGGGCCTGACCTCTCCTGTGTCAGAGCAAGCATCTCTGACTGCAATTTTCTGAACTAGTTCAGAACCACGTCAGTATTCAGAAAGCACAAGGCAGGGTTGTGTGGACAAAGACAATTCCACCTCAGGGAAGGTTTTGGGGGTGTTTTTTATGCAGAAAGGTGGGCTCAAGCTTGGGCAGGGGCTGCCCTCACTCAGCCTCCTTGTTCAAAGCAAGCCAAAGGTTACAAGAATTAAAAAAGTGTCATTCAAATTACCTTAACTCTGCTGCAGTCCAGGTTACAGCATCCTCAGCTTGGGCTGTGTCTGAGCTCTGCAGTCACTCAGAGTCCTCTGGTCGAGACTCTCCAAGTTGATCCTTCCCCAGTGCAAGTCAAGAGCAGCCCTGAAATGAGTTCCAGTGATGAGGCTGTTTCTCCAACACAACTGTTGTCCAATAATTGAATTATTCCCTCCCAGCTCTCAGCTCTCCCACAGCACAAAGATGCTCCATTGCCATCCCCACAGGAAGGGCAGCTCACACCCACCCAAGCAGGTTGATGTCCCCCAGCCTTGGGCTCTCAGGAGGTTTCAGAAGCCTCCAAAAGCTTTGGTAGCCATAAGATTATAAACCCAGGGTCAAGGCTGGGCACTCACCTCAGTGCTTATTTCAAAATAATAAGCGATGAAAATGAAAATATTTCTTTTCCAGAACAAGGTTTCCTTCAATTTCCAAAAACGAGCAACCAAACCAACCAACAAACAAACCCTGAATATTTCAGCACAAAATCTGGGTTTTTCAAACACCAGAGAAGCTTCCCAGTTTCAGGTGGCCCCCCCAGCAAGTTTTTACTCACAGGTAACCGACTCCAATTGAAAGGATGATTGCTCAATTCACAAAGTGAATTTATTTGACTTACATTATGCAGAAGGTCAGACCAAATCTTCAAAGAGGTTTCTTTTTCTCTGCAAAAATCAATAATTCTATTGGCCTCCAAGGCAAACAATAAATGTGTCTGAGAAAGGCAAACACCTCTTTAACTTCTGAATGATTTATTTTAAAATATTCTATATTCACAGCCTTTGTGAAACTTTCAATGTGCAATTTCTGATTATGTAGATTTAGAAAGGGGAAAAGAAAAACAGTAATGGTTAGGGAAAACAGCAATTTTGAGATCATTCCCAAGAAAATCCCTAAAATAATAATAATAATAATGATAATAGCAAAGAAAAACAACCCAGTGAAAGTTGGGTGAATGTGTTGTATTAATGCCTGCAAGCACAGTTCAAGATCAGATTTACTGGATTAAGTAACAAAATCAGCACAGGCCTTCTTATGTTGCATGTTTAAGGTACTTTTGTTTATGTAGGATGTTCAACATCTTTTCCTCCTTTTTTCCCTAAAAGCAAGGATTACAGAATCTCCTTCAGCCCTACAGAACTCCCAGTTCAGTTCAGACCCAGCTTGTTAAGGAAGGCACAGAGCACAATTACATCCTCCCATTCACCAGTGCTCACTGTGCTGGAGCTGATGTTTGCTGGCTAAATGCATGTCAGACAACCTGCAGCAAACCCATCAACATTCCAAAGACAGAGCACGAATGTTCAGTCATCAAACACACCCAAACCCAGCCCAGTGCAGGAGCTGTGTGTTCTTAATGTTCAAATTCCTCTGTTGCCTTCTCTTGTTCTCCCCTCTTATCGCTGTGTGTACCAAGCCTGTGAGGAAAATGTGGCCCAGTCTGATAAATTCTGAAGCTTCAAATGTTCAAAATGACTTTTGTCAGCTATTTTATATTTCTCCAGCCTTACACAGCCAAGAATGAACACGGCCCCCCAGGAATTCTCCTGGGACTGAGGCTGCAGAGATGAGCACACAGCACATCTCGTCCTCCCCCATCCTTTCAGCAGTACTCAGTGATACAACTCTGATCTGGTTTGTTTTTCTGTGATGTTCTGAAGTGAAAGTCCTAAAGAAAGCTTGTCATGGATAGCCCTCAGCAACTCCAGCACAACCCCAGGCTGATCCCAGCCTGACATGACTCTCACATCTCAAACTTCTGGCCCTTCACCCCAGGGCGTTTTCAAGACAGAAATCGGTGGAACTGGTTTGAAATGCTGGGATCTCATTTATTCTCTTCTGAGTTCAAGACTCATCGAGAAAGGCAAATCTAGATCAGTAGAAATACAATTTACATCGACAGAATTGCTGTGGGTTTGCTGTGTTTGTTTTTAAAACACACACAGTAACACAGTTATCAATATAGGGGAAGTTGCACCTTACTCCAGTCCGAGATTTGGATTTGCCTTTTATCTTTCCAGTAAATCTATTTTTCTATCTGCAACCTCCCCTAAATTCCATGTTTCCACTGGGACAGCTGAAACATTCCACAGAGGAATTCTTGTTCCCCTGCACAATGAATGCTCAGCAAACTTTTAGAGGCTTTTCTATAAATATCCCTGTGCTGATGTACATTAAGGGTGTTAATGGAAAACAAACTCACAGGCTCTGAGTGGCTCAGTTTACAGGGAGGTTGGTTTGTAGAGGTGACACCACGAGCCCTCTAAATCCAGGCTCAGTTATTTTTTCCATCACGAATATTCTCATGTTCTTTTCAAGGCTGTTGTAAAGATGGATTCATTAACCATTTTGGACACCCTATATTATGGTAAATAAAATTACAGAAGCACTAAAAAACAGAGGGGCATTTGGTGCCTGAAGTCCAAAGATGCCAAGTGTGTTCACGTCTCTTGAAACACCCACTGATCTGAGTGTCCAAGAACTGAGCAGCAGCTCTGCCAAATTACTGAAGGAAATAAAAAAAAAGGCAGCACACCATGTTAATCATCGAAGCCCTGCAGTAACCCCCAGGGCTGATCGGCTTTCAGTCTCTTTCCAAACCATTTGACTTCTCCTAATGAGATTAAGCCGAGCTTTTTCACTCCTCATCATCATTCCAAAGGTCATATTGACTCTTCACCTCTCTAACACTGTAACTCAACAGGGACTTTAAATGAGCCATGGAAGCAGCTTTGGATAAACCTCCCCAGCACCATCTGAACAGGCACAGCAGAATGATTGTGAACTACAGGAGTGGTTACTTGTCAGGACCGATTCTAATCTCACACCAACTGTTGCCTGTTTAACATAAAAGCTGTGATTTTTTCAGTAGCCACTGGCTAGCAGTAGTTACTGTAGAGCTTTACCAAGAAGTGTAGTGAAAATCATCCTTTTCCACCCTAGTGTAAATTACATTTACTAAAAAAAGCCAAAAAAACACCCCAAAATGAACCCAAAATAATCTTCTTTTAGGGCTTTTCTACAATCAAATCCCAAACCCATTAATTTGCCACTAATGACTGAGCAGCAATTGAACATGCTCAGAAAAAAAAAAAAACACAAAAAACCAAAAAAACCCACAAAAAAACCACCAAAAAACCACAAAAAACCACAAAAAAAAAAAACTAAAAAAAAAAAAAAAACCAAAAAAAAACCAAACAAAAAACCACCAACCAAACAAACAAACAAAAAAAACCCCACAACCCAACAACCCCAAAACTGAGCCTGCCCAGCATATCAGACTCATTAACTCCTGGAACATAATTAAAGCTTTCAGGGCAGATGATGAATAGCTGTCTCAAACAAACAGTGGCACTCCTGTACATCAGCTAAGAAGGATTTCATGCCTTCTCTTAATCTTGCCAAGCTATTGCTAGAGAAGCACAGGGTGTTGGATTCACCTGTTACTGTTCCTGTAATTCATGATGTTATCAAAATTGTTTTCTCCTAGGAAAGCACCTGCATGAGGCAGTTTTATAGCCCATTTCTGCAGGCTTTTTTACTGCTTTATTTTATTTTTTGTAGGATATTCATTCACTCTCACAAAATAAGGATCTCCTCTGTTATTGCTTGGTGTTTCAACACCATTCTCAAGAACAGAAAAGTCAAATAACAGTGTCATTGTATCTCACATTAATATTCTTACTCTATGTCACACTGGGTGCAAAAGAGAAAGGAGAACATTCAGGTTATCACAAATCCATCCTTGAGAAAACAGCTTTGACCTGATGATGTGCATTTGATAAGCTGAAAATGGAAAGTGACATCGAATACACACACAGGCAATCACCACCTGCTTGGCTGTGCTGGGCAGCAATTGCCACCTATTTTGACAGCAGCAATGACTAATCCTACTCTTTCTGGAAAGCAAACAAACAAACGAACAAAAACCCCAGGCAAATCCACCAAACAAAAAAAAGCAAACCCCCAAAACCCAAGGAACCAAACGCATTTCTACATCGAGCAAAATGTGCAAAATAAAGTGTCCTGGTCCCGTTGAATGCCCATCACTGTTTAAAAACACATCAGAATGTTTAACCTTGCCTGACTCTGAGAAATATTTTGGCCCCGTGTTGTGAAAGGTTCTGCTTCATTAAGAACGTTCACAAGTGCAAAGCAGTCACAGCCTTTACCTCTCTCCTGCTCCTGGGAGAGGGGATCCAGAGCTGCACACCCCCCACACCTACAGGTGCCATCCAGACAGCCCCTTCCATCACCTCAGGATTTTATTAGAAGAATAATAGATATTTTAACAGAAGGCCTTGGAGACACTGGCACCCACAACAGATAAAATAGATATATTTTCACACATGCACAGCATCACCCCAGATCCCTGTGGTTATTCTTTGAATGACAATCTAATCAGGGATTTTCCACTTCAAGCCAGCAACAGAAAATCTGTAGCCAGTCTGTAGGCAGCGTTCTTTTGCTTCCCATTGTGAGACATGAAAATGGTCTTATTTCATATTCTAACGGTGTTCTGCAGTTCTTATACCCCCAGTCCCAGTGGGGATGTGTTCAACAATTATCCCATGTATTTGAAAGTGCATCCATTTGTGTGCCTGAGAGTATCACTGCACTATTGTCAACCACAGCTGGGTAAAAACCTAGAGCCCTTTTTTTGTCAGTCAAAAAGCATTTACTTTGTGGCATGCTGGGAATTACACCAGGCAGCTTTTTTCATTGCTCCTTTTTCACTGTTTCTATGAGTGAAATATCTCAAGTCTGTATTCTTTGTAGCCTGTAAACTACAGCATGGAAAACCATCCATTAGTTATAAAAAGAAATACAAAACCATATTTAACAAGAGCATGGCAGCTTCTTCCTTTCCCAGTTCCCCCACCTTTCCCTCCCCTCCCTTCTAACCAAGCAGCAATTCCTGGGTTCCAGTTTACACCAACCAGTCCTTCATGACCACAGCGGGATGAAGCAGGGAGCAGGTTTGTGCAGAGCATTCCAGAAGGAGGATGATGGAAATGGTGTGTCTCTCACACACACAGATGTAAATTCATGATTGAACATTATTACCAGGTGGGCAGTGTAGGTCAGTAGAACACAGCAGCTGGAATTGCTGCAGTGTTTATTTTCATGGATGCTACACGGCCTTCCCTGTGCTTTACAGGAAAATATAATATACAACCACAATAAAACCCCACTGCAATATTAGAGCTTCCCACAGAAGGTCAAGCACAAGTGCCTTCTACCCAAAACAGATGGTTTTAATTATTGATCCCTATTCTGTCTTTAATATTTTAAAAACTAAGAGAGCCTGAGAAAAGGGTTATCCTGTTGGTCTCCATTCTGGGTTTTTTCAAGTCGTGCCTCTGCCACGCCGGGCTCTGCTAAAAGCTCCCCACACCTCCCCAGGGCTGCGTGGAAAGCAGCACACACACAGTTATCCCATCGGGATCGGGAGTGGAACAACCCTCATCTCCCGTCAGCTGAATTCCACACGGCATCTCATGTTTACGACACCGCCAGCAGGAGGAAAAGTTTCGGAGCACGGCCTTGGATTCCAAGCTTTCCTCCCCTGGGAGGTTTCACACCTCAGGAACGCCATTTAATTCACCTGCGTGTTCCAAGACATCACAGTCTCTTGCTATTTATAAAAGGAAAACGTCAATAGTAACCTCTCCTGCCCACTTAGACTGGTGGAACAAAGTTACAGAGACCCAAAAATCTTTCTCCTCTCCCCTTTATCTCCTCTGCCTCCAAAAGGGAGAGAGAAAATGCCGTTTTTTCTGCCAGGATGAGGAGTGTCCCCACACCTGCTGTCCCTCCTTTTGTCAGTAAAAATCATGGTCACAGCCCTGTCCCGAGCATTTGCTGTGTTGTTTGGGGAATATAAAGCACTGTTTTAACTTGAGAGAGAACATGAACTTCTGCAAAATTAACCAGTGAGGATGGAGGGGACAGAGAAGTCACCATAAAGCTCAGTGTTGCACACAGAAGTACAGACAGCTGGAGAATGTCACAACTGGAAACCATCACAATTGTTTCAGTACCTGTAGTGATAATTTCTCGTGCTAAGCACAGTCATTTCAAAGCTGTGTGTTCTATCAGCTAAGGGTTTTTAAATGCAGATTCTTTACAGGGTGCAGAACAAATGCCACAGGAAGAGGAAACAGCTAAAACCAGTCCTGTTTTCAGCAAGACTCCACTGAAAATAGATTCTTTACTACTCGATGACACTTGGGGCTCATCAGTTCCGTTCTGCCAGTGTTGATGACGATGTTGTCTCGTCTTTTATCTGGGGAAGGAGGAGTGATCTACCAGACCCTATCACACCCCTGGGGGAAAGCCTGAGAGAGGCAGGAAGGAAACAGTCCCCAAAAACCACAGCTGCAGTGACAGAGTTATCTCCAAGCCTAAATCTTGTCAGCAGCCGAGGAGACACCGCAATTACTGCAGAGCAAACAGAGACAACTTCTCAGCCCCAGAAGTTAACAGGGCTATAAAAGTCAATGTATTTACAAAGGGGAGAAGCAGAAGGAGATAGAAAGGAAAGCCGGAGGGAGCATCAAACAAATTACACTTCAATTGTTGTCCTGATGGTAATCAGCTACAGGAACACCGGGGTTATTTACAGCTCTAAAGGCTGCTGTCACTTCAAATTACCCCGAAACGCGCAGATTACAGTCAATAAAATATTGTCCGTGTCTGAATATTTCATTTTAAGTACGCTGCAACCACTGCAAGGTTAGGACAAGATGCTCTTTGGCTCCCTAGGCTTTATTTCACTGCAGATTTCTACTGTAGCTCGGCTTTCCCAAACACACTGGCATTACAGATTCCAAAAAAGGAACAGAATTAAGACGAGAATTCTTTTGTTTCCACTGTGCTGGTGGGAAAAAAAAGGAATTGATGAAAGACTTGTTCACCTAACCCAGCATGACCAGAAGAATTCAACACAAGTAAGCCACTAGAAATTAAGGAAAAGAAATAAAGCTGAATGTGAGCCACCCACACTTATTTGAAGAGCATTTTTGAAAGTATCCAGATGTCTGAAAAGTTGTAGATATACTTTGATTTAATTATTATTTTTTAAATTTTGCTTAAAAAGCAAATTATTAGAAGGTATTTATTTTGAGTAGTTTAAGATACAATAACATAAATATTTATTCCTTTCTCAAAGAGCTTTTAACTTCAGAACTTATTAGCTTCATGTTAGAATAATACTGCTTGTATGAATTTTACAGATATTCTATACTTTGGAGAGTCTGTCACACTCCTCATTAGCTGCTACCTCAGGAGATGCTTGTAGAGAAATGGACAGCTCCAAATTATGCATCTGATCGTGCCGAGGGAGAATTTTCACTCCATGTACTTTTTGGTTAGACTGGTTGACTTTTCTGGGATGGTTTAAAAAAAACCAAAACAACCAAACAACAGAAAACTGTTTTTATGTTCTCATACCTTCTAGGAGAGGAATCCATGCTATTCGTGCCCAAAATTGTTACCAGACACCAAAATACATCGGCAATGAAGTGTCTGTAGGACTGAAATAATTCAGACAGGCATTACTCTGATCGCTGTGATGGTCAATCTTTGCTTTGCACTGGAATGTTTTATCTGTGTTGCTGGAGCAGCAGATTCCAGGCAGCCGGATCTCATGCAATAAAAGGCATTTACTGTGAACTACAGTTCAAAAGGTTAATTACTTCAGCACTGAAATTCATACAAAAATACAGGGGACTGCACCACAGTACTTTAAATATTGTTCAGGATGAGGATTCTCTGGCTCTGTCACAGTGAACAAGGTATTGCTTTAACCACTCTAATTAAATGTATATCAACTTATATATATTTTCAAATTAGCTTCCTACCTACTTTATGGCTGCAAAATTAAAAAACCCATGAGAGTTCCTTGCAAGTGACAGCATCTGCTTTTAAAATCAAGATTTCATGCCAAGTGAGGAGTTATGCCAATTATCTTACCTTTTTTGGGGCTGTTGTTTGTTTGTTTGTATTGTTTTCAGTCTAGCTTGTCCCTTAACGACGCCAACGGGAGATTTTAATTGATGGTTCCATCCTCTAATTATCTCACTTCAACAGAGTCTAGTCTGGACTCGTAATATCATTTCAGCATCTGCTTTTTAATTAGGACAATTATTGGCAATTGACCTGCACTTAACAGCCTCTGAATTAGCTGGAGTTGCCGGCGCTGTCGGGTTTATCAGAGCAGCGGCTGCGAGGCTTTTGTTGTCCCCTTCGTGCCCATCCCGTGGCTGCCAGGGCGGTTCACCCCGCGCTGCCTCCTCCTCCTCCCGGCAGAGGCACAGCTGGAACAGCCCCGGGAGAGGCTCCGCACCTCATTTTAATTCATTAAAAAAAAAAAAAATTCAATTAATTAAATAAATAAAAGACTAATAAGTGGGCTTCTAAACCATTTATGTCTGGATAGCTGTAAGGCTGGCAATGAAAATCGCAGCACTCTTCAACCAGCATAAGCTTGGGTAAGATTAAAGGCTATCAATCCCTGATCTATCAACACTGATAGATCTAAAATTATACCAAGGACACAAAGACAACCTGACCTGTGTTGATACAGAGTCCAAATGCCTCATTTTCAACAGGCCAGCTAAGCCAAACACGGATAGTCAGACACATTTCAGGGGATGCTGAACTACCCCACAGTTGTAAAGCCAAGTCTCAGTGGGTTTGAGCCCTGTACTCGAGACACCTGAAACTGCAAACTCCCCCTGATCAAAGCCTTGGCAAGTGCATTTCTTCACAGTCACTAACACACAGCTATGAACTCAACAGACACACAGGAACAACGTGCTTTAGGAACTGGTTAAAGCACAGGACCACAGGCACAAAGCCAGGCTTCACCCAACAGTTATTCACACTGATATATTCCATTAAATTTGTGGGATCCTGACTAAAAACAGTTATTCACAGTGATAAAGTCATCCCATTAAATTTGCTGGATCCTGACTGAAGTTACACAGGAGCACAGGAATCAGAGCACTGCATTGTCCTGCAGGCAGGTGCTGGGATGCCCTGTTCATTTACAATACCTCCATCAGCCCTTTGGAAGGAAGTTTCCTGCAGAAAGGCAAGTTCTGGGAGCATTTGGCCCAGGGTGCTGCATTGCTGAGTCCTGCTCTGCTGGTCCTTCTCGAGCTCCAGGCACAAACATCTGCCTTCCCCAAACAGCTGGCTCTGCTGGTTCCCCAACCTCCCATCAAAGGCCGTTTTCTAATTGAGAAAATGCTCCTGTGCATCAGAGGGAAGCAAATGTCAGGTCAGAGAGAAGCAGGGGACTGCAGGATGGGCTTGGAGGATTTGGGAGGCAGAAAAGGGCAAGGTCTGGAAGAGCTTTTCACAGCTGGGGGTTACCCAGAGGGAACTGCCAAGCCATTCCCAGAGGATTCACTTCCCACTGGGCTGGAATGGAGTTTGTTCTGCTGAGCTAAAGATCTTCCCACGTATACTATAAATATAACATGCATAATAACAAACACATAAAGGGAAATATAAAAATACTTTAAGCCAGCTGCCTCCCTCCTGATAAATAAAATAGACTTCCTTAGTAATTCTGGTAGAGAGAAAAAAAATGTATTTGATAAATCCTGATGCTGCTTATCCTTTCCCCCAAGAATTGCCACTAGAACACAACATAATAAACAGCCATCTCACTCAGCCATCAGTGATAAGAACATTTCCAACACTGGGCATGCTTCTGCAACAGTAAACATTTACAGACAGGTCACAGCTTCATTATATACCAATAATTTCCTGCAAATAATAATAAAAAAAAAATCTTGTGTTTTACACTGAATTATTGCTTTGACTAAAATTTTTACACAATGCAAAAAGAAAACAAGAAAGGGGGAAAAAAAAAAGAATAAAAAATAAGGAGATGCTATCTGATTGTTAAAATCATGAGAAAGCCATTTTGGCCCAGTGTCAATTGGCTGGAGCCTGCACAGCCTTTAGGCAGACAAATCCATTTTAAAAGCTGATCCTCTATTGCTCCTTCATGCTGCCCAATTGCAAAGATTCTGCTGTGTCCACCAAAACCACACTGCATTACACCCACCTTGTGCAGCAGGGTGTAGGGGCACTTCAGAATACTGCAGAAAAGGTAAAGATACTGCAAGGTGCTATTGTTTGAGAGGCTTGTTACTGAAAATTTAGGCTTTCTTACCTCAAACACCTGTCCAGGTCAAACCAGGTCAAAGTCTTGTCTCCTGTTCCTCCTTAGATAGTTTTTAACTATGTGTACTATGAACAATCATTCCTCCTTAAATGAACACTCTTCTGAATCCTGTCCATGAATTCAATAGAGAAGTAAAAAAGACAATTCTAACAAGTGTCCTTTTTCATGACAGATATAATTTAGAATTGTTATCAAGAGACTTGATATTTCATTGATGGTCTTTAATTAGGGTTTTTAAACTGCAGTATCATTATATAAAAACATTTTATGGAAGATAATAAATATATTATCCCTTCCTTATTTCATCTTTACAGAAAAGTGGCTCTATGATTTCAGCAAATGGGTTTTGTTAGGAGAATTCTGGTGCCCACAAAGTTGTTGCTGAAGAAAACCCAAGCAGAAAAAAGTTATTTTTACACTGCATAGAACCAGAAAGAAGCTTCCCAGAGCAACAGTCCTATTGCTCTTCCTGGATGTCCACCTGCAGGCATTACTGTGCCATCCCCAATCCAGCTCCATCCTCCAGATACCTCCACCTCCTCCTCCCTTCCAAATTCCCCTTGTCTGGTTATGGAGAAATGTAGTTATAATAAACCTGGCAAAAATGATCACCTAACCAAGTTCTGGCCCTTTGAATGCTGCCAGCTTAATTGTATCAGATATGTCCAGCTAGATAATCTTAGTCAAAAAACCTGAAGGAGAAGAGTTTCTAGGAGACTTTTACATCAAAATAACCCAGAATACAGTTTAGCTGACATTCACAAATAACAAACACATAGCTGGAACATTGGCTTTGAATTTTTTTCCCAGAAAATTCTCATTTGAATTATCACATTTAGCCTGTTTCTAAAAGGAGGGACAACATTTATATGAAACCATTACTTTTCCAAAAGGACTAATCTTTGATCTCACTTCCCCTCAGCCACTCTGCAGAGTCAGTGGGGAAAAGACACCAGGATAGCAGATTGTGACTAAAAAAACCTTCTTTAGGTCCTGCCAAAATATTAGTGAATATTCACTGATTCAGGCTCAGAAAGGAATGATTTTTAAACTCTCAGAACTTGTTTTACCTGTTGGCACTGGGAAATGAGCACCATTTTCAGGAAGAGCATGAAAATTATGTTTCCACTTCTGTCCTTCTAGGAGTTTTTTCTACCTTTTCCAAAGCAGATGACAGAACTGCATTTAGGTTTGAAACCCCTGAAGAGGAGGGAGAAAAAGGAAACCCAAGAAGCAGCATATCAAGTTTTGGGGTTAAAGAAATTTGAGTTTAGGCAAACGTGACTGAACCCCTATGTACAGGTCACGTTATCACCTCCCTTCTCCCACCAAGCCTGTTTGTACAGTTATTTTTTGTACCTCTGAGCTGCAGAGTTTTACAGTGCACTTGACTTCATGGCCCTGCAAACAAACTGAGTTCTAGCACCTGGAAAGTGCAGTGGTGTTGATCCAGTGATGTGTTACTCCAAACCCGCTGAGGGAACCAGCAGGGAACCTGCACTTTTTAAAATAGGGGTTTTTTTCAGCTTATACAGATTGGCAGTATTGGCACCTGATCACTGGAGGTGGCTGGGTGTGCTTTACTGACAAATTGAGGGTTATTTTCAGTATCAGTGCTGAGCCTGAGGCATCCAGTCACCTTTTCCTGTGCCCTCCATCCATTCCCTCCTTTAATTAACTCCAGAGATTTGCTAACACTGCAGATTTGGGGTTTGTTTTATGTATTTCCATGGCTGATATGAGTTAACAAAATTACCCCCTAGGAAATAAACAGACAGGAACCAATAAACAAACACCATGCAAACCCAAATGCATTAAAATAGTCTGAATTTTTATAAGTAAGAAAACATTCAGGCTTCCATTCAGTCCCTTCATGACTCTGAATAACAATTACTGACCCTCACTTACATTTTTAATTTTCATTTCATTTCACATTGTTTGGACTTGTACCCTGCATCTCTTAAAAATTTATAAACACAATGTTTGGGGGAATTAAAAGAGCTACTGTATTTTGGGACCTAAATGTAAACAGAAATTACAGAAATGCCTCTCCCACCCCCATCCCTGGAAACAAATCAAAGAGTTGTGTCCAGTCAGACAGAATTCTGGGGTGAAATACGGTCTCGTTCTGGGCAAACACAGATCTCCTTTTTTAAATGGAGTTGCAATGCCATTTGGGGGGCAATAACCACAAAAGGTGGATCTTGATTTAAATGCAAACACTGGGAGTACATGTATTATATATGCACCCACTTAGAGCAAGAATGAAAAGCTTTTTGTAAAATCCAAATCCAGCTTGTCAGGTCAGGACAGAGCAGCTCTTCCAACCACTCTGTGTCCCAGACAGAATGACAGGGTGGCAGGAGGAAACAATTCTTGCAGTCTGACTGCAGAAATAAGGAATTATCTGCTCCAAATTGAGGTGGTTTTACATTATTTATATTCAATACACTGTATTTGTAAGGATGATTAGTGCACCATCTGCCTGGGCCACAAACAGGCATAAAGGAGACAACCTCCTGATTAAAGTCTCATTTCTTTTCAACAGAGAGTGTGAAAGCACCGTTCTTTCTGGACATGCAGACCTGCAGTCTCCTAATTAATCCCTCTCAGTCATTAGATCCAGATAGCCTGGCCAGACCAAAGCTATCGAAATGCATCCCTGAGCTAAGGTGCAATAATAACACAGCCAGGGCACAAACACTCAGCCCTGGCCCCTCCACACACGGTGTCTCACCAGGTCACAGCCTCAGAATCCATCTCAGCTCTGAACAAAGTTTCTCATTTTTATCATTACCAGACTGTGGCTAATACTGGCATTCATCTGGATAAACGTGCAATTTGTCAAAATTAATTCATCTCAGTATCCAAAAGGGACACAAAGAAGTTGCTGCCTGAACAGGACTACTTGTTTCCAGAGAAAATGAAAGAACTAGAAGTGATCTATCCAGAAATAAACAAACATGTTTCTGATGCCTGAATTAGGTAAGAGTAATTTCACAATCCTGGGTTACATCACAGTTGCAAAGGGCTGGGGTTACAGGAAATCTGACATTTCTATTAAATCTATAATGAACAATGCTACTCCAAAAAAAGAAAAAAAAAATTGAAGTTCATAAAATTAATTTTAATTCACAGGTTTTGATTATAATTACTTATCATGCCCATTCACTATTTTTTTCCATTCACGAATTTCTATCTTCAGTTTGCTCTGCTCCAACGTTTACAAGTGCTTGAATTAGAATCATCATGAAACAAGTGTCTGTCCAGCCCAACAGCAGAGTGTGTGATGCAACAGCCACTAAAACACACACACACAGTTATTTTTGCAGTACAAATTAAGTGTAATTTTTTTGTTCAACAACTCACATGCTGAGACATTCTGTCCTGAAAAAACACACATTTATCATTACTGTGTTCATAAACCAGCAAAAATACAGCACCACTTTATAAATCCATAGAATAAATTAGAACAGTCTTTGGGGAAAATGTAGAAATATATTTCCTCAGAGGACCCCAAAGCATTTCACAAACATAAAATTTCAGAATCTCCCTGTGGGGAAGCCTTATCTGTAGTAAAGTGCTTTAAAAACTGATAATCCAAGGCATAAACTAAGGCAAATGTCTCAGTATTGAATTCAGAGTGTTTAATAATCCAGGTGCTGAGACTTGTCTGCTATTGTAAACCTCCTTCAGCCACCAACAAGAGAAAACCTCATCAATTTACACACTCACAGACTCATTTATGTTGGAAGAACCTCTGGCTGCCACCTGGACCAGTGCCCTGCTTGAAACAGCCAAACTTAAATCAGGCTTCATCATTATGCATTAATTAAATTATTACATTAATTAAATTGTACCAGAAGTTAATCAGATTATTTGGTGGGAGAAATCGCTGCCCAGAGGTTTCTCAGTCTGCCCTGGCCGGATTTGCTCCAGGAACATTCCAGTCCAAGGTTTTCCTGTTCCCTGATGAGAGCACAGAGTGTGTTATCCCTGCGCCTGCCTTAGTTATTCCCAGCTAAAATGCAGTTCCTCTTGTCCTGTTCCTGTCCTTATGTCATCAGTCACCCCTGCAACAAGTTGTTGGCCACACACACAGGATAACACATTCAGTTAAAGATCTTCAGGTTACTTTGACCTGGAGTTCCAGAGTTATGGAAGACTCAGCTGTGTTTCCTAAACCCACTACACAGATGCAAATCCTCTGGTTGCCTCTGGATATCTCTGAATTTCAAACACAAGGATTTCTTCCCACAGTGCACCTTGTTCTCCTTCCAGAAATTCCTTTGCCACGACAAAAGGCCCGTCTGGGGCTGTGTTTTTGAGCTTTCATCGTGCACTTCCTCACTGCTCACACGTTCAGTTCTCATTTAGAGAACTTTAAACGTTAATATTTCCTAGGAAAAATACACAATTGACATAATGGCAAATTATAACAGCTTTTAATGCTGGCACTCCAGGGAATTTCTGAAACCATCAGGGTAAATTACACAACAACCCAACGTTTATAAAACAATAACATAAAAGCCTTCCTTTTCCTTCCCCCTCCTCGAGTGTGAGCACAGCCAGCCCTGGTTAACATGCACATGGCACTCAGGAACCAAGGCAGGGCAGGAGCAAGTGGGAACATGAATAAAGAAAGGCAAATTGGCTGTTTGGTGGCAGAAGAATTTCTATCCTTGGTTCCATTTTTAACTCCAAACAACAACCATTCTTATAAAAGAACCAGACTGGGAAATTACAGTAGGACAAAGCATAAAATGGCTTCAAGTGCTGTGCTGATTGTCCTTTTGTCTCCTGGAAATTCAGGGGTTTGTTCTGTCCAGAGCTGTGCAGCAGAACATGAGAGTGCAGCTCAGGGTATCTCAGGGGCTGCTCAGTTCATTACTGACTCCAGACAGAGCTGCCCATGCAATTCCTCACTTGGAATAATGAGTTTAAAAAGAAATCATGACCACAGCAACTTCAGTGCAGGAAGTGTCTTTCTGGTAGGCAAATGCAGGCACATTTAGCAAAGGTTGGTGCTCTAATGTAGACAGAAATCGGCATCACAATTCAGAATATGTTTTATTTAATTGCTGACCTACTGCACACCCTTTGGCACATTAATTAATATCCATGCCTGTTCTCTTCCCATTCTCCTCTAGCTAAGAACATAAAGAAGAAATGCTTCCTGCAGAGGAAGGACCTACAACAATGGAATGAACCTCTGTCTGAACTCAAATCTGCATGTTCTATCACAATAAAAATCAGCAATGTAGTTATCACTATTACAGTTATCATTAGATCTAAACAGAAAAACTCCAATAGAATCAGTCTAAAAGAAATGCAATTTTCATTGCATTTGTGTTTTCCATTTCCACCTCTACTCTATTTTGTAGTAGAATTGATCTGTACTCAGCTTCAAGCCCCCAAGTTTCAAAACAAACACTTTTTTCTTATTTATAAATTCCTTCTTTATAATGAAAACAATGTAAAAATAATTCTTCTCCATCCTTAAAAAATTTGCCTTTATGAAGAATATTTTGCAACTTTTTGTTTCCTAGTTGAAATAAGTGAAGTTCTCAAAATCTTTTGAAAACTTCTATAGAAGAAAACATTTCCTACCATTGGTTTTGTGCCTGCACCTGCAAAGTAACCTTGTTCTCATCCCACTTCTAAAAAATACTGTAGCACCTTATAACACATTCTACATAGTCCTTCTCAGGACAGGAAGAAGTCAAATATTTTTGCAAACCAACAAGCTAATTCCACATTTCCTATCACACTGCACATGTAAACAAGGTGAGGAAATGTAACCTTAACTTAGGAATAATTCTGTTACACCATTTAGATTTTTTTAACATACAAAAAAATACAAGACCTGTAACTTATTTTTCCTGCCACAAAGATACTCGTGTTGGGCTTCTTTCTAGAAACAAGGGTATTTAAAATATTTCCTCTTCCTTTCTCTGAACTGTGATGAAGCTGGGGAGAGATAATTCCTATTGAGAAAAGACAGTTTCTTCCAAATGTCATCAATACATTTGTGATACATTTATGTTTTATGTCAGACAGAGAGAAAATGTGTTAGCTGGATGTCAAACATACAGACAACATATTGACCTGGATATCAGATTGCACACTCATCTGCATGGACTTGGACGTGTAACACTTAAACAAATGAGGTATTGCTGAAATGTTCACGTACCCTTCCAAAACCATCAGATTTTCTCTCATAATGTGAGGAAAAAAAAAATCAAAAAATTTTTTATTGCTTATTATTTTATCTTCTGCCACATTTGGATGTTGTATTTGTGCTCTATGAGCTGTTCACTCCCAAGTATCAGATGTATTTCAGTGATTCCAATAGAACAGTTCCCAGAGCTGGGGGCTTCAAAGTTTAATGAATATTTCTAAAGCCCTCTGAGTTGTTTTATGAATTACTGCTGAAGTCAAATAAAATATAATCTTATTAATAAACTGTCTCTCCTGGAGACAGATGCCTGGGCTCCCAGAAGAAAGAAAAGCAGCAGTCACTGAGTAATAATAACAACAGAGAAGTTAAACTCAGCACATGTCCCCAGTTTGGACAGTGCCAAGCATCAAATTGGGTTTCATTTCTCCATTTCCAGTCCCACTTCCACATGGATTCTCTGCCCACACTGAGCTGGTGCAGCATTTGAGATGCTGGACAGCTCCTCCCTGTTCCTCTTTCATTTTAGCAGGCAAGGTTTATTTGCCACAAAAGAGGGGGACAAACCATTTTCCCCACTACCTTTTTCAAAAAATAACTCCAATCTGACCCTCTAGAACATTCCTTGCCTGTCATTGTTGTGTGGAAAAGAACCTTTGGCAAATTTGGGGCACAGCCACCTTTCCATTTTATGTACAGACTGACACACCCATTTTGACTGGCACATCCCATCACTGTAACAGAGCAAACAAGTTTTAACACAAGCACCATTCCAACACTTTTCTAAAAAAATATAATTTTCAAGCAGAGCATTGATGGTAAAATTAGGCAGAAAATAACTTCTTACACTACTGTTAGCTAAAAATTCCATCACCCTTTGGAAGTAATAATCTATTTTTAATCAGAATACGGGGGATACTTTAATCAGGTTATGGGCACCTAAATCTGGGAAGAAAATTAGAAAAACCTCTGTACACTTCAGCTGCTCTGAGAAGCTCAAAGGAGAAGGGAGAACACCACCAAGCTGAAACAACTCCCCCCAACCTCTCCTAACAAGAGAATTAAGGACCTATTGAATTAAATCCAAATATCCAAAGCAGATAGGTAAGAATTTGCAGGAATGAGCCCTTAGTTTATTCAAGAAACTTCTGGAGCTTTAACAAACAGATAAATACTAACAAAACAGAAAGTCAGCCTACTAAATTTATGGGAAAAAAACCCAAAAAAACAAAAAAACAACCCAAAACAATAACAGCATAACCATCAAGACCAAGGCAGCAAATAGTTTTCATATGAGTGTAACTGTTATGGTAAAGGGTAAGATTAAGGAAGTTTACACTAGCTGTGAAAATTTTTATTCAACATTACTATCTATTGATGAATATCTCTCCTAAGGACCAAATCTGCAACACATTTTCCTAATTATCCATGTGAAATCTGGTAAAAACTCACAGCAAAACCAATACCTGGACAAAAATAGTGATGCCCTCAGGGAATTTGTATTCCAGGTTAAAATCCAGAGCCAGGTGGAATTCTAGCAGGCATAAGACTTCCACAGATCTGGCAGAACATTTCCAGCAAATTTATCTGGCCCAAAACACAGCTTAAAACTGAAGAAAACTAAAGGCTTTTATCACACTGGTGAGGCTGAATACATTTCATTGTGAAATCCCAAAGTATTCCCAGAGAAAAACATGGCAAATGTTAACACTTTGTATTAAAGAGGCTTGAATCTTCCTTCCCTCACTATCTTTTTTTGGTGCTTTATCACCAATTTCACTTTCCCAAGGCCAGAAATGAATTCATTTTCCCTTGTAAACCAGAATATTCCTGTTTCTTTCAGAGCCACCAGAATTTTCTTACATCACTTGGGTTGATAACAATACTGCCACTTTTTTGACTCTTCCCTCTCCTTTGCCCCTCTCATCCAACATTCCTCAGATCCTAATGATTACTCTTTGACCCTCAGCAAGAGTTTATTTCCACTGCAAACATGAATGTCACTTGTGGCTGCAACCAGCCCCTCGAGCTTAAAATTAGTCAGGACTGGTAAGAGACCTCCAGTATCCTTGATATCTTCCTTGTTTAAATAAAAATGCACACACAGAACCTGTGCAACCTACTACAACTACCGCAGTAATTCACACCAGGACACTTCATATTCAAGATTTTTCACTGGTCATACCATGTTGTGTTTGGAAAGAACACACTGAAAGAACAGGGGCAGCTTGTGCTAAATTTCCATCCTCCCTCTTGGCTGATTATTTGCCAGTCCCAGGTACTGTCCACTTCAGACCACATCAGACTGCTTGGGAGGTGGGGGAGGCACATTCCCAAAACTCCAGCACTTTCCATCGTTTTTGTTCCAGTCTCTGGCAGTGTTAATTACCAACCATCTCAGACCTGTGACACTGATGACAGAGACCTCACAAGCTCAACAGACCCTGTGCCAAACAGATGCAGAGATGGATTCCCACTCCCTGTCCCTCACTCCAGGCATCTTTCCTGTCCTTGATGTCACTGGGTGTATTGAAAAGGCTCTTGTTTTTCAGCAGATGAAATTGTGCACATAAACATGTGCTGCTGACTGTAACACTTCAGGGTTTCTCCTTTTGTCTTCATAAAGAGCTGCAAACAGAGGGGAATAAATTCCCTTCATTTCTTCCCAGAGCTCTCCTCGCCCGTGTTCAACAGATGTTGTTGCCACAAATGAGTTTCTGATTCCTTTCATAGCTCAGTCAGAACAACCCTTCAGTTCGCAGTCAGGAACAGATTTAGTGCCGCACATAATTCTTGTAATTATGGAACAAAACTGCACTTTGCTGGGTGGGAAACCTTGGCTATCAATCACTCTGTTCAGTGCAGGGGCAGCTGAATCTCCTGCTCCACCAGCCGTGCCCAACCCCAGCCCCAGCACAGCCAGGACTGGTTGGGTTTGCACGGCAGGAGCAGGAAATGATGGCTGGGAGAGGCGATGCAGAGCAGACAGCGAGTGGGCAGCTCCAGAGGGGGGAACTGAACACAGAAGCTCCTCAGGAACGCCGAGCACAACTCCCCCCACACCCACCTGCAAACCCAGCAGCACCCAAATGTTCTCCAGCCATCAAAACCCAGTCAGCAACAACAAAGCAAAGAAAGTTTCTCCTCTTAAAAACAAACAAACAAACAAATAAAAAAATCTGAAACTTTGCTGGTTCGAAATAGAAGATGAAATGAAACTGCTTGCCAGGCTCAGGGGAGCAGCCTGGACACCTGTGAAGTTCAGCACAAGAACTGCAAATGTCACACCATAAAATAAAAACTGGCAAAGAGCATCAGCAAAATGTCCACTTACACTCTGAAAGAGATGGTTTGTACAGCTGTAGCATTAGCAATAAAATTATTTTAAAGAGCTTGCCCTTTTTTTTCCCCCTAAGAGTATGATTTACTTGTTAAACTGAAAATCCATTTTCACTTTCATTAAAAAGCAGTTCCGTTGGCAGCCACTGAAGCTGAAGCTGCTGACATATGAACAGATGCAGAACACAACACATGGACATTTCTGCAGGAGGTCACTCACACAGGGACCCAAAGGCAGGGGAAACTCCAGGGGTTACTGAAAGGGTTTGAAAGGACCTGATTACCCAGCTCTGCTCCCCCATGGAACAGGCTGGCTGTGCCCTCAGGAATCCAGCTGCAATCATTGTGCAGGCTCAGGGTGCACTTCATAGAACTTCCATACAAAAATGCTTCAGGGATAAAGGGATTGGAATTTCTGAGAGAACAGGGGGAAGTAACACAATAAAGTCATCATAAAATGCCAGGGTTGTCTCTGCCTTTCCTGCCTTCCCTCATTTGTATTTTATTTTAATGGGGAATGGGGTGACAAAGCGGTTTGTTCAAGCTCTGGAACAGCAGGATCCTGACACAGATCCTATCCATGGGTATGGACAGTGCAGAGAGAATGAAGGAGGAGCCAGACTCTCTTCAGGGATGCCCAGAGACAGGAAAAGAGGGAACAGGCACCAATTCAAATGCAGGAAGTTCCATCTGAATGCAGGAAAACACGTGAGGGTGGCCACACACAAAGAGGGTGCCCAGAGTGGTTGTGACTCTCCATCTTTGGAGACTGGAACCATCCAGGACAACCTGCTTGAGCAGGGGGTGGGCTAGAGAATTCTGTGATTCTTCTCTGCCTTGAGAAAACAAACAAACAAACAAGGAAAGGTGATGATCCTCCCACAGGTTTTATCCTGCACTGCCAGGGAAAAAACCAAACAAACACATCCTTTGGCCTCAAATAGGATACCAAAATAACACACCTGAATAAAGCTCTTCTCTTTAAACTCCCACGTGGTGCAACAGGAGGGAAGGACCACAGGAAAACTCTGTGTATTTTGGGTAACATCAAACTCCACTCGTGGCCCAGCCCTAAACTGCATCCTGACTCTGTGGATATAACTTCTCTAAATTACTGAGCCAACTGCTGAGCACTGAAACAAAATCTCCAAATAGAATCCAAAGAATTAAACCCAATTAACATTTAACAGAGAAAAAAAAGAAACGGGCACAAGTGTTCAGAATAATTTAATTGGCAAAAAGCTCCAATGCTCAGTGAATATCCTTGTATTTTCAGTTTGGCAAGAAACAGGTTACAGTGAGCTTGCAATGGCACTAAGTTTGTAGAAGCAGGTTCTGATCCACTCCCTTGACCTTCCCCACGTTAGAAAACTTATGTTTGAGTGTTGTCTAATAATTCTTACCTAATCTGCACATTAAAAAGACCAATATTCTGCTCTTTTGGCTATTTTTCCTTTCTACTGGTGAACTACCTTCTCTCTCCCTGTGAACACCATGAAACCCAGGTGTAAATTGAATGCAGTATTTGGCTTAGAAACACCAAAGTCAAAGAGCAATCTCAGAAATCCCAAGGAACTGCAATTTATCTTCATCGAAAAGATAAAACAAACCCTCAAGGAGAGATCAGAGGTGACAACCCATTCCTACAAAGGTTACCTTCCTCTTCCAGGTATCAGTACTTTAAATGCAAAAGACAAGATTTTAGAGATGGCAGTTGGACGTATTTGTTTGGCCACTAAAAACCAAAAGCATGAAAAAAGATTTCATCAGGGAAATTCCTGCTGCTGCTGCTCAGGCATTCCAGGATCTTTCAACTCCCACACATAGGAAGGAAACTTCCTCCCTTTTTCTTTTTTTGTTCCTTTTTTATTACATAAAAGTCTGTAATAAAGAGGAAGGTCAGGAATTAAGGAGGAAAAACATCCACAGGCAAGTTGTCCATGAAAACCACCCCTTGCTGATGTGGGAACTTGCCTCATACAGGTTTTGTTTTTACATTATTTAATTAATGACTGTTATCTACATCCATGGATTTCCAGAAGTCCAATTACAGGAATGTTTAGAAAAAAGAGCGACTTAAACAAGGCACACTCTGAAAAATAAACCTTTGTGTTTTCAAAACAGCTCTCACAAGACCCAAAACATTCAGTGTCTGATCACACACTGAATAAATTCCATCTTTTTAATTATTGCTGACATACCAGGACTTCTTCAAGAAAAGCTTTCATAAAGTGTACAGTTTTATTGCCCTTACCCTTCATGCCCTCATCACTGAAGTTAAAAAATGAAATGGAATTATTACAATCCAGTTGAATCAACTTCAACAAAAGCACACCAAAAAAATGCGTCAAGAACCACTGCAGGGGTTTATAAAACAACAGAGGAAGGACTCACCAAAGATTATTGTGTCTCAAAGATGAAGAAAATCACAAATAGAGCAAAGATTGCACATGGTCAGACTAAGTCAGACACTGCATTAAAAGTGAAGCCAAAAAACCATTCAGCCATAAAAAAAATGGTGAGTAAACATGCACAGTGGTGAAGCAGCAACAAGTAAAGATAATGTATGGAAACCACACAAGAAAACTCTGTGTACACAGAACATGATGTTGGACATGGAGGGAATGGGGAGGGGGGAGGAGAATAGAAATAAGGAATTCTAAAACTGATGTGCAAGTAAATATTGAAAGCACAACACACTGACCAGAGAATTCCAAACCCACAAATTTGATGCTGTTGAGAATATTCACAAATTACCCAGAAAGGAGGGACAAGAGCTGCAATGAAATTCCCTGGAAAGCAAAACTGGGAGGAACACTCCAAGGAAAGGACTGGAATTTTAAACACAAAGGAGATCAAGACTGGAATAATAAAAGAATTCTACCTTACAGAACCAAATCAAGCAAAGGTCCGTACAAGGTTACTGGGAGAGTGAAAACCTGCATTTCTGTTATAAAATCCAACATGAAGAAGAGTATTTGTTTTACTGCAGAGCAAGGTCACTCCCCAGCACAAACACACCCTGTCTGGGAAGAGGCAGTGGCATCAGTGATTGAAACAACACCCAGAAGAGGTAAGGAAATGATTCCCACTGGAATATGTGTTGATGGGAACAGTTTTCAGCCAAGCTCTCCATTTCCATTGTGTAGAAGGAGGATTCATTCAAGAGGGAAGAGATAAAATAAGATCCACCAGAACTGCAGGAACACAAACCCACCTCACAAGTCCACACAAGAAGAGCACTTGTTTCAAAATGAGGCTGAGATATCATATTCAGATATTAATGACAAATGAATTAAAGTGAATTAAACCCCACTGGGGACAGGGCATCTGAAGCAACACAACACGTCCCCAGTAAAGCAAAAGAAGCTTTCACACAGATGAAGGAAAAGGGAGGGGAAAGGAGCCACAGACCAAACTTGTGCCCAAATCACGCCTCAGGCCCGAGGCAGCAGCCACAATTCCCATCAGGCACCAACACGGTATTTCTGTCTAAATATTTCAACTGTCAGCAAAAAAGGGCATTTTCCCCCATGGCAAAACAGCAAAGAAAAATGCCTTTGTAAGAGACTTAGAAAAATGTATTTACAGCAGGCAAAATATTCAATCCAGTTTTATTTATTTGCTTTCAAAACAAATGAGCTTCTTGAGCAAACATTTTGCCTGCAATGTCAGCAGTGGCAGGCAGGTCCTTTCCCTGCATGGCTGAGATCTGTTCAGAACCAGAAACGGGCACAAATACCTGGTTCACTGGAGCAGACATCAGTCCTGGATGTTGCTCAGTGTGTTGCTTCATGTTCATTTATATTGCTTTTCCACACACCTGAGTTTGCACAGCCTCCCATCTCTATTGCAGAAAAAAATAAAAAAGACTCATCAAGATAAAGGTTAAACTATCTCACTGCTGCCTCTTTTGTCTGTGATAATCTGATCACATCACAACATTCAGCACACAAAAATTAAATTTTCAAGAGGGCAACGCAGCTTTTCTGACCTTCTGAAAGGCAGGAGGTAAGGAGACAAATCAGCTGTGTACCTTAAATTTGGCACTGTGAATATTCCCTGAAACATGGAGAATTTCAGGCTGGTACTTAAAAGCTCATGGGCTCTTAATTTTATGAGTAGCCTGAATAGGAAGTTCAGTTCTTTAGTCATTTTCAGGAAAAAAAATGAATATGACATTGAAAACTTTTATTATTAGTTTGCAATTTGGGAAATCATTTTAATTTAGGAAAGGATCAGACAAGAAGTAGTAAAAACCAACCCACTTTTCTGGCAAGGTTTATTCAATCTGCTACAAATAGGATGGGATATGTAAATAACTCAACATTTCACCAAGGTAAATGGACCTGTCAGCAAGAGTTAATTTCACCCAAATCAAAAGTGAAACACTTTATTCAATGTAGCTTTATGAGAATTATGCGAATTTTCCCTTTCAGCCCAATATTGTTTAACGCTCTGAACAACATTAAAAGATTCCCACAGAGACAAGGTCTCATCTGCCTGCTCAGATCGCACTGCACTCGCCCCGAGCCATCCAGCACGCACAATCAGCCCTAAAAGGTCTCTGTGCTGACTCTCACTCCCAATGAACTGTAGGAGTTCATGATGCAGTCACTGTAAGGAGGTGTCACGGATCAGCCTCTGTCTTTAGGGGGCAGGCACCGACACACAGCGATTTTCCTCAGAAAGGAACAAACCCCACCCGCCCTCCCTGCTCAGTGAACTGCAGATATCAATCTGAAACCCTGCACGAGCAAGGGAAGGCACAAACAGCACAGAGGAAAGCACAGGACAAGCAGAGAAATGAGATTGGTTCAGCTCCCAACTTGCACCATTTTTGGGGTGAAACTCCATCCATTTCCAACACTGACAAAAATCGAATCCGTCAAGACAAAACCTCTGCACTTTTATTTGTCCACTGCAACCTTTGGAAACGATAAACCCCAAGTATTTACTGTAGATAACAGGGAGTTCTGGAGGTTTCCCCACTCCCTGGACAGGTACAAGGCTTGGAAAGCCATCGGGTGCTTGAATTCAGCTTTGATGCAGCAGAACTCATCAGGCATAAAGAAATACTGCAGAAATGAGGAGGAGCATCACGATCAAATTGCTTATCAGACTCAGTGGGGCACACAGATCATCAAAAATAAATTGGAATTGTTGCTGGAAAAGCCTAACCAACATTTGCATTCACTACAGGAGAAGGTGAGAGGTCCACGCTCTAAATCAGTCATTGACTAACAATTAAACTGAAGCTCAACAGAAGTGATTTAAAAAAACCAAACAAATAAAACGAAACTGAAACAGACTGTCTGAAGCAGATGATAATTCAATCAGGAATTGCAACCCAACTGCAACATCGAGGTGCTAGACTTGTAACAGTCGGGTGTCCTTCCTCTTGTACCCTGCTAAAAAGCAACGAGACAAAACAAACACTACCCGAACCTTCAGGAAGGTCAATACACCAGGGGATTCACACAACTGCAGAGAAATCCGATTATTTCAGGAAAACAGGGCCATTAGAGTAAGATAATCATTAAACATATTTGGAAACAAAGGTGTCTTTTGTTCAAACAAACTGCCTCACAAATTTATGGGGATTCTTTGAAAAGATGAACAGGTGTTCAGTTAATTTATTGGTGTATTTGCACCTTCAATAAATAAATAAACCCCCCAGACAATCAAACCACACAGAAAACACACATTTTCAGTTGTGGCCCTTCAAAGTCATCAAGTCTTTCTGGGAAGAATCAGTCTCAGAGCAGCACAGAGTGAGACAGCAAAGGCTTCATTAATTATTGCCTCCCTAAACTGGAGAGTGCTTGTGAGTGAGACACATCGGGATCCTAAATGGAGATCTGTGGTCTGGATAGGGTGATAACCTGTGAATTAGACCGAGTATTGTACAATAATCAAACCTATAACTGACTACAAAGCACGGCAGCACCTCCTGTGGGATAAAATGTCAAATGGAATTCAACCTTACCAAACGAAAATGGGAAAAATAACAGTACAAATAATGATGGATCTGAAATGTTCTGTTTCCACTAGAAAAGAGGCACAGGAGTTGGTGGCCACAATGGGTATTTAAATTTAAGCGGGCATTTAAACTGCAAGAAAGTAAAGTTGCTGTGTCAGGGCTGGTGTTTGACTTGCATTCAGCAGGTAAATCATCTCCAGGAGCCCAAATGCTCTCCACAAAATAATGTTAGACCAAGGTAAACAGAGGACAGCGATATGTGAGCAGATATTTGCACCACACCACACTTACTAAATCAAGGATTAAAAGATAGCCAGACATTTAATGATTTCATCTTTGGTCTGTGAGGACTCAACCCTTCTCTCCAGTCATACAAGAAAAAATGTTCTCTGTACTTTCAAGCACATGAAGAGTTGTTTTGTGCCAGCTGAAATCCACACACTGTTCTGGTAAGTGCATGGGTAACTGAGTTCAATTTAATTTCTACACTGAAGATATTCATTAAGAAGTTCTAGTAAAATATGGTTTATTCATCTATTAAAACAGCCCTCAAACCCCCTGCAGATTCTCCACATGCCAGTAAATGTGGGGAAATTTGCACTTGTCACACATGTTTAAAATTTTAATCCAAGCATGCCAGTGCTCAGATAATGAGAGACTTTTTTCCTGTGGTGAAATGGTCACAATGAAGGTTTCAAAACTACCAGAAATGTTCAGATGAACTGCAAACTGCCTCGGTCTCTTCTCCCAGGAAGCAGCAGCAGGACAAGAGAGCTCAGTCTCAAGCTGTGCCAGGGGAGGTTTGGGTTGGATATGAGGAGGAAATTATTTCCAGAGAGTGCTCAGCCACTGGAATGGGCTGCCCAGGGAGGGGGTGGATTCTCCATCCCTGGAGGTGTTTAAGGACAGTCTGGATGTGGCCTCAGTGCCACGGGCTGGGAACCACGGCGGGGGTGGATCAAGATTTGGGTTTGATGAACTCTGAGGTCTTTCCCAACCCTGTTGATTCTGTGATTCTCTGATCCTGTGATACAGCACTCTCACCCTTGACAGACTGCTGTCCAAAACATGCACACCAGTAACTTCCATCCTTGATAACCATCATCATAGGCTGAAAAATGGTTACCTGTCACTACTGTTTCCAAATTTTCAGTCACTTTGATCCCAGCTTGCCAAACCTAAGTCTGAACAAGCAGTACTGGAAAAATGATCCAGGTTCCTCATGGGGTTAAAAAGAATGTTATTTCTCTTCTTGCATTCACTTTCCACTGGATTTCCACGTATTTCTTTTTCCTTGCTTATGTACAGAATTAATTTGTGCCACATTTGTGAATAAACTGTTCTCAAATTGTGAGAAAAATCTAGGACTTGCAAGGCAAATCTTTCAAAAGCTCCAATCAAATCACCAAATAACCTGGAAATAAACATGACTCCAAACAAATGCAATAAACTGGAATGGCTATCCACTCCCCAGTATTCAGTTCACAGAAAGAGCAGTTAAACTGATTGTCATGCCTTTGTTTATACTGAAAACACTTTTTTTTGACCCAGCATTTATGGACACGAAATGAAATTTACTTTCCAATTATGACACCGATATGACTTTATGCACAAGAAAAAGCAAAAGAAAGATATCCAACAAGAGAAATAACTGCAAGATAAAATAATAAAATAACCTGTTACACAGACGAGCATGAAACTCGAGCCCCTTCCTTGCATCCCCCAGCCTCAATAAAACAGAATATGCCTTTGGAGATGTTAAAAACAAATGCAGAAGTGAAGGCCCCACTTCAGAATGAACACACTTCCTGCAGTCACCACAGACTACTCAGGAATGTTAAACCATGCCCTATTTTATCCCGCTGCTTTTAAGCCATCTGTAAACTTTTAAAAAAACTTGATGGGAAACCAACATCCCATTTCACAGACAGACAGTTCATGGTTTAAGTGCTCCAGTAAAAACCTTCTCTGATCATTCTCTGTGCACACTTGAGAGCCACTGAGCTGAAATAAATCTGTACAAAACAACAGCAAATGACCAGTAAAAAGCTTAATTATTCTGCTTTATATTTTTGGTATGAAGGGGGGGGGGGGTGGAAAAATAAATAAATCTACTGATAAAGGCTGGTTTTAATCTAAGTAATGAAGGGAGGTGGGGAAGAGGACGTGATAACTGGGCATAATTCCAGGGCTGAAAAAGCACCTCAGGCTTTTTATCCTTTCATACAAGTCAGGCTTTTAACCAAAATCCAAAAATCAAGAGTCTTCTGTGATGGACAAAAATCCCAAAGGATTTTTGTCCATCACAGAAGACTCTTGATTTTACACAGCTCTGGTTGAGAATTTTGTGAATCAGGACCCAGCATCTGGTTCAGAGTGGAAACTTCGACATTGGAAATTCTGAAATAAAAAAAAAAAAAAGGTCATGTCCAATAAGCAATGTACAATATGTAAAAGAAACACAGGGGCTGATTTTGCCTGTTAAATTCATTATCCAGCACTCCGTGTCCTGTCTGGGGTGGCCTGAGTTTTGTGATAAGGTTTGCCAGAGATAAGGTGCAGCCCAATATTAACACATTCACAAATGAGATTAATAGATTGGCAACCAGGCAGCTTTGTGCACACCCCCAAGGACAATGAGGATTATAAGAGAAGTCTAAATTAATGCCTCTGGACCAGCCTAAACAATCAGGAAAGGACTGAGACAACAGCTCATCACCCAAAATCAGCCTGACTCGCTTCAGGGCATCCCTGGCCCAGCTGCCCAGGGCTGAAGCATTTCCCTTAAACAAGGGTGTGATTTTAAAGACCAGCGGTGCTCAAGATCTCCTAAAACTGCCAAGATTTTACTTGCTCTGTTACATTGGTTAAAACACCACCCTTACTGAGCTCTAAAAAACCCCAACCACACAAATCACAGGGGACAAAGTGATGAGTGAGCTGTAAATTCACCCTCCAGCCCCCTTTGCAGAGATGCCTCTGTATTATTCAGCTTTGCAGTGATGTCATTGATCTGGTGCTCAGAATATTGAAGAATTAAGAATGAAACTCAGCAACTACAAGGTATGTCACAGTTAAAAATATTAAAACAACTAAGGACGGGCTCTGCCAGGCAGTGAAAACATTTACAAAATAACCCATAGGTACAGCAAGAGGTTAAAAACCCAAACAAAACAGAAACCCCACATAGCACACACACAGGTTTACACTGTGCACTCCTGTTTTTCCAGCGATCAAACTCTTTGGGAGAGATTCTTTCCTTTCAAAAGCATTTCCTGAACTAGAGACTGGCAGTATCTGATCCTTTTGATGCATCTCTCCATAAACAAATCTCTGTTACAGCCCCCATCAATCCCGCCCGGTGCCTCCTGTGCAATTCCCTTCGTGTCTTTATCACACCAAACCTGGTTATAACCAATTGAAACTGTGCAGCGGTCCCTGGAAGGATTCCCTGCAGGATGCTGGACAGCCTCGGCTCTGCTTTAACTTCCCAGCTCCCTCCCAGAATAAACACGGGCCGCACGTCCCGAGCCTCACACCCAGAAATCCAATCTACAAGGGTTGTCAGCTCTCAGTTTGCCCTCAGCAGCCAACACCTCGCACGGGCTGAGCTGAATGATGCTCGGCCACGTCGGACAAAAGAACGTGTCTAACTCAAACACTCGCACTTAGCGGCTAATTGAGAACCGATCCACTAATGAGCACTTCTAATTACACAGTCCTGGGGGGGAGGGAGGGTTTCTTATCTCCAGAGCTCTCAATTCCCATGTGCCACACGTGTCTGTCATGAACTGAAGCGCTGAACGTGCATAATTGTGAAATGTTTTTGGCAAATTAATAGAGTTCAGGCTGAAAACCCAGCAGTCAGACCGTGATAGTACCTGACAATCTGGCATTAGGACAGCATTTACAGCGGCTAAACTCACTGCACTCGGAGTTTTTGGCAAATTAAAATATATCTGAGCTGATATAAGAAATGATACCAGAAAGACCAGGAGAGGAAATGGGCTCTTCCTCAGTTTTCATTACCTTTTCCCCTCCCCCTGGAAATTAATGCAAATATATCTGCCCCACATTTGAAAGATGTTGAATTTGAAATAAAGAAGTCATGTTTTGCATCGGGGTGGTAACACTTGTTTTTAAATGACTCGCTGTCCTCATTTCTTTGTCGGGTATTTTGAAAAGTCCCATCGCAGTGATTGGCAGAGAGCAGAGGTCATGCATAGAAAAAGGTGGAAACCAGAATATGCTGAACACAGAACTGAATTTGAACAATAACAACAGCTTTGTTCTTTTTGCATTTTAAAGGGGAGAAAACTTTTTCCAGTACAAGTGCCTGATGATCACCCAAAATTCTGCTCTCAGCTGGAAAGGAGGCGAGTCACTGCATCTCCTTTCCTCTGGCACTGTCTGACTTTCAGAACTAATCCCCTTATTTGGCACATAATCACATTGTTAATCTGAAACCATCTTATCCAGACCCCTACGATTTTGTTTTGCATGAAGTTTTCAGGGGAAGCTGCTTTACTTCACTGAGATAATGCAGTGCTGAATTATAAGCTCTGTGCAGCTGTCACTATTTGCCAAACATCCAGAAACACAAATGAACTCTGACAAGTCATTTATCTGCTAATCAGTGTCACAGAGTAATAATATCACCGGGCTTTGTGCATTACCAGTGTTAAAGCAGAACTGGAGTTAAAATGGAAATTGAAAACACCTTTTGTATATCGGAATAAAAAGTACTGTGGTTGTTGGCCATCCTGCTAATCCCTTTAGATTCTCCACTAGGCAAGAATAAAAATGTGTGGATAAACCCAAATGTTCCACTCATTAAAGCAGGAATTAAATGCTCAGTGAATGCAGTGACACCTTTGGCCACTCCACCGGCTCTGGGTGTTTCAGAAGCAGTACCTGCAGTTTGTCACCCTGCCTCAAATCCCCAGTGAGCTCCCAGTGCCACCCCGGGAGCAGAGAGTGCAGCAGAACAAAGCACAGAGTGCAGCAGGATGGAAATTCCAGGCACAGCCACTAAACTTTCTGATTCCCTAAGGAAAGGCCCCCCTGCCAGGAGATGCCCCAATGGTTTCCTCACTCAGTCCTTGCTCGGACACTCGGTCACAAAGCACCTTGTCAGGTGTGGGAAAGCAGGGGCTTTTCGTCTCCCTGTCCATTCAGACAGAGAGTTTGCTTCTCATTTGATCTCTTTTTGTTATAAACAAACACCAAAACGTGCTGGTTTGGGACATCAGAGTCCAACTCCTGGCCCTGCACAGGACACCACCCCAAAACTCCCCCCGTGTGCCTGAGTGTCCAAAGGATTCTGGAGCTCTGTGGCAGCCTCGGGGCTGTGCCCACTGCCCTGGGGAGCCTGGGCAGTGCCAGCCACCCTCTGGGGGAAGAACCTTGTCCTGAGATCCAATCTGAGCCTGCCCTGGCACAGCTCCAGCCATTCCCTGGGGGCTGTCCCTGCTCCCCCAGACACAGCTTCAAATCCAGGCCCTTCCCCACCCTCATTCCCTCCCTTTGGACACTCTCTCATATCTTTACATCCTTCCTGTATCCTGGCACTCCAAAGTGCACACAGGGCAAAAACTCAGCTGGAATAGAGCCAGCACTGATTTTACTGGGGCTAAACCACACAGGCCAAAACCTTAAACAACAGGAAAAAAAAAAAAAAGTACAGTAATATGATGTATTTTTCCTGTGATGGAGGGTTTTTTTATGTTAAGTACAAAGCTGAATGAGAGGTCATGGAACAGGACAAGAATCTTACTACAGGGAAGCGTGAGATAGAAAGGATTAAAAAAAATAAAATAAACCCCCAAGCTTTAAGCTATTAGGTTTATATTCTACAGATTAGCCATCTAGTCTGCAGACAAAGCAAAGGCTCTCCTTGACCCATCCTAACTCTTCTATTATGTATTTGATATTAAAATACTCAAAATTTATGCTTTTTTTTTCTTTTTAACCAGAACCCTGCACAGATATTTTGCCTTGTAATCACCTCAAGAGCTCCTGCATGGTAAATCTGACAATCACTGCTAAGGTCAGCAGCTGACAGGGATTATCCTGAGAAGGTGGAGAGAACCCCATAAAAAGAGAGCATGGAAACAAAATTATTTACATTAGAAGGGGGAGTTACCAGAAGGGGATAGGACATGGAATGGCCTGTAGGGGATCTAAATCAAAGGAGTATTTTTCTCTTCCTATCTTGACAACAAAAAAATCTGGTCTCCCTCCTGATGACACCCGAAAACTGATACAGGAAGAAGCACAAGTCAAAAATGAGAGGTAATGCCTTGCTATCATATTATTCCTGTATTTTATTTTCATCCCTTCCTACTTCAGAAACACTTTCCAAGTCTCTATATCATCACACCTCCATTTTTTTGTAACAAAGTCCTACGTGGAAACATTAAGTAGAATTTCCTCCCTCTCCCACTCAGGTTTTTTAGCAGAGCCCACTGACAACTTTCCTGTAAGCTCTTTCTTCACCAGGCCCAGCCAAATCAATCTGCAATTTCTCTAGCTCAGTCATTGCCATCTGACGAGTCCTTGGCTCCAGACAGATTCTTTCTATCATTGAAACACAAAAATGTGTCAGCTGAAGAGAGTTTTTTGGAACATAAGTGTGTGTTCCCTTATTTAGGCACTAGAGAAAAAAAAAACAAAACACATTTTGAAAGAAAAAAGCAGATTAGAATTGTGCAGTCATAGTGGGATGAGTTCAGAAAACAAGGTCTGTATAAACACTTGGTTGGGTCAGACTGTGCAGGTGGATTCTCTCTTCACTGATTAAAAGGACACTGCCACAATTCATTGCAGAATTTAAACCACCATTTTTTAAAAGATGCCATAAAGGTACAGGGGAAAAAAATTAAAACAGCAAGTTTGAGTTAAACCAAGCATTTAATGATTTAATTTCTCCAAGGGGTCTAGGATATCTACACATCTTGCCTCCTGAATCACACTGGATCTTGATTGTAACATTTTCCTCCTTCCTGTCACTACATTTATTCTAGAAAATCATTTTGCACGAGCTTGTGGTTTTCATTAATTAAAAAACAGTAACAAAGGTGCCACAGCAATTTTTCTGTCAAACACCCCCAGACTCTCTCAGCAGACTCATATGAATAGATACAGTGAATTACTGAGTTTCCTGGTCATTTGCAGGAAATAACCTGCAATGCAACTTCCTAAGACAGCTCAATTAAGGTTCAAATTACTGAATTTTGGAAATGAACCCACAGGTTTAGAAGAGCAGCAACGAAAAAGATTTTTTTCTCTAAGTATTAACTGTAAATGCAATATATTTACACAATGTGACAAAAACCACAGTACAACACATGCCTGGACAAGCACTTGCCAGAAGTGGGGAATAAACTGTACCTTGAATTTGATAAACTGACCTCTGTGTTGATGAAAGACAAGCCTGACAGGGGAGGGACTGAGAAAAGTCTTTCCAGCTCTTTCCCTCCCCCTGTGCCTTCCCTGAGGGAGAGCTTTGAACACAAACACCGGGGAGAGAAGAGTTTGGGGTCCCTGTTTGATGGGGGCTCAGGGGTGCTGGGAGGATTCTCTGCACCATCTCCCTGCTGAGGCTTTGCCTTTCCAGAGGTTTTGCACTTCACATCTTCACTACAGAAAATGCCACCGTGGCAACATCATCTCCTCCCAGTACACAGTTATTTCTGCCTGCTCTGTCAAAATGTGGGGTGCTACCAAAGCTCCCCCTCACTGGTCAAAATAGAGAAGCCACTTCCCTAAAGCACAGCATTTAAAAGCTGTGGTCTCCAAAATGGCCCATCAGAGAACATTTAACATATTTAATTCCTATTAGGAGTAACAGGAGCTAAGCATGCATCAAAAGATAACATGCCTTCAAGTTTTAATATATATTTGCCATTGTGGATGAAGTTACCCACAAGTACTCCATGAAATAACTGCCAGTTCCCAGATTTGTGCCAGTTTTTCTATCAGTGTGTGCCAGGTACAGCTAAATGTGGCTGCTTAAACAGAACAGAACAGACACAATCAGAGAGAGGGTGATGGTTTCTCATCAAATCCAAGGCACAGCCTTTGCTTGGGTTTTTCCTGCTGTCTGAAACTCAGGATTTTTCTGAAACAGGCAAGACCCAAGTCTGTTGTAGACATCACATGACATTCTCTTATCTCTGGTTCTTTTCATTGGTTTAAAATACAAATAATAAGCTTTGTTTTTATCCTCACAGAACTCCTAAAAATAATAACATGCGGGATAAGAAAAAGAAACAGTTTTATCTCCTAAATATTTTTGTTACACAGAGAAAGAATGTGACAATCTACTCTCCAACACTAACGAGGCTTAGGGAACATTAATATGTTTTCAAAACTGTTTTCAAAGTGGCACAGTGATTCTGAAACCCTCACCAGCTTATTTCCCACATCCTTAATACTTCAGAGAGTGGCATCTAGGTATGAGGCTTAGATTTTGGTGCTGTCCCAAATGCTTGTCTGCATTTTTTCTCAGGATGTGAAGTCCCAGTTTTTTGGGGTTTAATTTTCCCCAGTTTCTGAAACTTCTTCCTCAGTCCTACCTATGGCCCTGTGATCCTTCCAGATCCACTCAGGACATTTTTCACTTCATCAGGCGCTGAGATCTAAATTTCACCTCATTTATTTGAAAGTAAATTATTTTTTCTTTGTGTATGGCCTCTTCAGTGGTTATTGATTGCTGGATGCAGCAATTTTAATCACCTAAAGACTGCAGTCTAAGTGGTCTCAAACTGCACCACGCGAATTAAGGAGATGAGCTCAAAATCTCTAACAGCAAGTTAGTGCATAAAAGCAGAAATAACTGGATTTTACTTTGAAGGAAATGTTTCTATCTGGGGAAGCCTTTTAAAAATACATAAACTTATTACAGAGACAGTGAACTGGGAATCAGTGTATTCCATTTCTCCCAGTACAACAGTCAGGGAACATTTTATCAATGTCAAGAAGTTAAACCAGAGACTTTCAGCTTCTCTTTTGCTCCCACCTAACGTGAGTCCAACAATCCCTTTCTGATTATGTTATAATTAATCTACTGCCTTACAAGTAATCCTTTAAAAACTCCCAGGAAACCACATGAAGAAGGAGACAGAATTTTTTCAAACAGAAAAATGTTACAAGCTTGAGCCACCAGAAAATTTTCCAAAAAAATGGAAGCTGAAGCTGTTAACAGGATGACTTTTTCCTGGTGCTCTGTTATCTCAGGGAACTGTTTGCACTGAGCTTCTGCCTGATGGGATCTGAAATGGCTGTGAAATACCAGCAGGCTGTACAATTAGAGCAGCAATTAAACCTTGCTTTTGAACAGCTTGGGAGCTACATTTCGATCTGGAGGCTCACAGCAGATCTCTGCTTCCAGTAGCTTTGCTTTGCATCGAGGAGATCTAGGGATTTGGGGTAACCTGGTCCACTCTTTCATAACTCCTTAAACAGCATCACTAAGTGATCAGGGAGACCCACATCTGGAAATTTAACTGAATACTCAGAAAAACCACATGTTTTGAATGAAAGAAAAAACGAGTATGAGGTTTATTCTCAAACCAATCCATGGATATTTATAATGAATAATAAAAAAAAATTAAGATAACTAAGAGAAGAACTAACAAGAGGACAGGTCTCAGAAGATCCTCTAAGCAAATGAAGTGACAAAACCACGATGACTTTACCAAGTGGAGAGCAGCATTAGATTCCCATCCGCACTGTGATTCATTAAGAACTCAAAACATTATACTACAAAATCAGGAGTTCGTAATGAAGTCTTGATTTCATTCCAAACTGCAATAAAATCTCTGCAGGGTAAGGATTTGTTCTGGGGCACAGGACTGCCTTGTGCATTAAGGAGGGCAGCTGAGCTCAGGGAAAGCTGTTCCTGCCCTGCTAGGAAGGCTCTGCCCTCAAATAGCCTCGTTTTGCTCTTCCCTGTCACGATTGTGGCGATTGCCTGGAAACCACACCCAAATCAGCAGTGCTGGGCAGTACAGCAGGCTCAGGGGAAGGGAATGACAATGGATCAGGCACATCCACAGCAGCAGGTTGAACAGCTGTCAGTGAAGATTCTGTCACAGAGCTGGCCCCACAGTGGAGCTGATGGAGACTGAGCAGATCACACCAACCCAAACTGCTTCTGCTCCTTGTCCCATCAACCTCTTTCACTGCCATTGTCAGACAGAACCTTTTCATTTTCTCTCACACTACCCAGGACAAAGTTTCTTTTCCACTTCATCCAAAAGGATTTCTATCTTGGCCACCTTAAAACACGCACTAATAAGAATTAACAAACCTCCAAACAGCTTTTGGTCACTTGCAAGCTCAAAACTTCCTCCCCAAAACGCTTGATTTTTGTGCAGCACTGGGGCAGAGTTCAGTGGCTGAGACCCACAGGGTGGATAGCGTGCCAGTAACCAAAGCTGAGAGCTGATGGAGGAGAAAGCTCGTTCCACAGAATTCCTGGGAGCCTGAAAAGCCAAAGTGCAGCCTAAGGTTATCACAGAGGAGCAGTGTGCTGCCAGCACTGACAGCTATAAATAACACACAAAGGGAGCTGGATGACATTTGTTTGGTTTGGAGCACACACACAAGAGATGGATTAGAGCTTTTTTCTTGTGCAACACATCAGATTAATTCAACAACCTCCTTGCCAAAGAGTGCTCTTAAGGGACTACATGTTCCTTTACTTCCAGGACTCCAGTCTTCTTTGTTCAAAATAGGACTATTTAACGAAAGTTCAGCTCCTGAGATCACACCTCTTGCTTTTGACCCTTGGTAGGGTTCTGGCTGCTCCCTGCAGCATTGTTCTCTCTCTCCAAATCAACCCAAACCTCCTTACTCTTTCCTCCTCTCTACCCCCTCTAGGGTTTCACTCCATAATCCATCCCCTTTGGAGCACAACACATAACACATTCCATTCATCTTTCCATGCCCTTTCCTTCTCATTTTTCAGCAGCTCCCTTCCCCTAGTGTCCTTCATAAAGAACTGGCAATCTTATCCCACCCATGGAACTTCAGCTTCACAGCACGGAGCACGGCAGTTCCAAGGGCAAAACCACAATTTCTGTAGGGAAGGGAAGCTTTAAAAACACCCCCCTTAAACTGCAGCCCTGGCTGGAGGACAAAGAAAGGGGGGGGCAAAGGAAGAAAGGGGGGGGCAAGGGAAGGAAGGGGGGGGCAAGGGAAGGAAGGGGGGGGCAAGGGAAGGAAGGGGGGGGCAAGGGAAGGAAGGGGGGGGCAAGGGAAGGAAGGGGGGGGCAAGGGAAGGAAGGGGGGGGCAAGGGAAGGAAGGGGGGGGCAAGGGAAGGAAGGGGGGGCAAGGGAAGGAAGGGGGGGGCAAGGGAAGGAAGGGGGGGCAAGGGAAGGAAGGGGGGGCAAGGGAAGGAAGGGGGGGCAAGGGAAGGAAGGGGGGGGCAAGGGAAGGAAGGGGGGGGCAAGGGAAGGAAGGGGGGGGCAAGGGAAGGAAGGGGGGGGCAAGGGAAGGAAGGGGGGGGCAAGGGAAGGAAGGGGGGGGCAAGGGAAGGAAGGGGGGGGCAAGGGAAGGAAGGGGGGGGCAAGGGAAGGAAGGGGGGGGCAAGGGAAGGAAGGGGGGGGCAAGGGAAGGAAGGGGGGGGCAAGGGAAGGAAGGGGGGGGCAAGGGAAGGAAGGGGGGGGCAAGGGAAGGAAGGGGGGGGCAAGGGAAGGAAGGGGGGGGCAAGGGAAGGAAGGGGGGGGCAAGGGAAGGAAGGGGGGGGCAAGGGAAGGAAGGGGGGGGCAAGGGAAGGAAGGGGGGGGCAAGGGAAGGAAGGGGGGGCAAGGGAAGGAAGGGGGGGCAAGGGAAGGAAGGGGGGGCAAGGGAAGGAAGGGGGGGCAAGGGAAGGAAGGGGGGGCAAGGGAAGGAAGGGGGGGCAAGGGAAGGAAGGGGGGGCAAGGGAAGGAAGGGGGGGCAAGGGAAGGAAGGGGGGGCAAGGGAAGGAAGGGGGGGCAAGGGAAGGAAGGGGGGGCAAGGGAAGGAAGGGGGGGCAAGGGAAGGAAGGGGGGGCAAGGGAAGGAAGGGGGGGCAAGGGAAGGAAGGGGGGGCAAGGGAAGGAAGGGGGGGCAAGGGAAGGAAGGGGGGGGCAAGGGAAGGAAGGGGGGGGCAAGGGAAGGAAGGGGGGGCAAGGGAAGGAAGGGGGGGGCAAGGGAAGGAAGGGGGGGGCAAGGGAAGGAAGGGGGGGCAAGGGAAGAAGGGGGGGCAAGGAAGGAAGGGGGGGCAAGGAAGGAAGGGGGGGCAAGGAAGGAAGGGGGGGCAAGGAAGGAAGGGGGGGCAAGGAAGGAAGGGGGGGCAAGGAAGGAAGGGGGGGCAAGGAAGGAAGGGGGGGCAAGGAAGGAAGGGGGGGCAAGGAAGGAAGGGGGGGCAAGGAAGGAAGGGGGGGCAAGGAAGGAAGGGGGGGCAAGGAAGGAAGGGGGGGCAAGGAAGGAAGGGGGGGCAAGGAAGGAAGGGGGGGCAAGGAAGGAAGGGGGGGCAAGGAAGGAAGGGGGGGCAAGGAAGGAAGGGGGGGCAAGGAAGGAAGGGGGGGCAAGGAAGGAAGGGGGGGCAAGGAAGGAAGGGGGGGCAAGGAAGGAAGGGGGGGCAAGGAAGGAAGGGGGGGCAAGGAAGGAAGGGGGGGCAAGGAAGGAAGGGGGGGCAAGGAAGGAAGGGGGGGCAAGGAAGGAAGGGGGGGCAAGGAAGGAAGGGGGGGCAAGGAAGGAAGGGGGGGCAAGGAAGGAAGGGGGGGCAAGGAAGGAAGGGGGGGCAAGGAAGGAAGGGGGGGCAAGGAAGGAAGGGGGGGCAAGGAAGGAAGGGGGGGCAAGGAAGGAAGGGGGGGCAAGGAAGGAAGGGGGGGCAAGGAAGGAAGGGGGGGCAAGGAAGGAAGGGGGGGCAAGGAAGGAAGGGGGGGCAAGGAAGGAAGGGGGGGCAAGGAAGGAAGGGGGGGCAAGGAAGGAAGGGGGGGCAAGGAAGGAAGGGGGGGCAAGGAAGGAAGGGGGGGCAAGGAAGGAAGGGGGGGCAAGGAAGGAAGGGGGGGCAAGGAAGGAAGGGGGGGCAAGGAAGGAAGGGGGGGCAAAGGAAGGAAGGGGGGGCAAAGGAAGGAAGGGGGGGCAAAGGAAGGAAGGGGGGGCAAAGGAAGGAAGGGGGGGCAAAGGAAGGAAGGGGGGGCAAAGGAAGGAAGGGGGGGCAAAGGAAGGAAGGGGGGGCAAAGGAAGGAAGGGGGGGCAAAGGAAGGAAGGGGGGGCAAAGGAAGAAAGGGGGGGCAAAGGAAGAAAGGGGGGGCAAAGGAAGAAAGGGGGGGCAAAGGAAGAAAGGGGGGGCAAAGGAAGAAAGGGGGGGCAAAGGAAGAAAGGGGGGGCAAAGGAAGAAAGGGGGGGCAAAGGAAGAAAGGGGGGGCAAAGGAAGAAAGGGGGGGCAAAGGAAGAAAGGGGGGGCAAAGGAAGAAAGGGGGGGCAAAGGAAGAAAGGGGGGGCAAAGGAAGAAAGGGGGGGCAAAGGAAGAAAGGGGGGGCAAAGGAAGAAAGGGGGGGCAAAGGAAGAAAGGGGGGGCAAAGGAAGAAAGGGGGGGCAAAGGAAGAAAGGGGGGGCAAAGGAAGAAAGGGGGGGCAAAGGAAGAAAGGGGGGGCAAAGGAAGAAAGGGGGGGCAAAGGAAGAAAGGGGGAGTAAAGGAAGAAAGGGGGGGCAAAGGAAGAAAGGGGGAGTAAAGGAAGAAAGGGAGGGCAAAGGAAGAAAGGGGGAGCAAAGGAAGAAAGGGGGACCAAATCAGGGCCATTTTTAACAAGTCACATGCAAACAATTTCCTCCCTCCTTGCATATTATTGGTTCAACACTTTAATAGTTTCTGGCCTGTAAGATAAGAAACTAATTGTATTTCTCTTCGCTGGGGATCACCACCTGTCCTATGGCAACAGACCATTTTTAGTACATAAGATTTGGATAACGAGAGCTCATCCATGGCAAAAACTTCACAGAGAAAAAGAATACATATGAGTAAAATCTCAGAATCCTTGCAGAAGAAACCAGCCACTTTCTCCAGTAATGGCAAGGTTATTTTACCTACAACACTGCCAAAAAGAAAAAACAAACACACACAAAAAATCCAAACAAAAACAAAGAGCAAAGTCTACTCAGGTGTAACTTAGATGTCTTCTGCAGTGCAGCAAATGACAAGCCTAGTTGCTAAACCACAATTAAAATTATCTAATCCCTGGTAACACCAAAGAATTGAATTAAAATCTGGATTACAGTAGAATATATAGTCTGCATACTGTTGGTATAGCAGCTATACTCAAAATTTGTGCATAAGGCAAACTGTCAAGGCTGTGAGAAACTTGGATTAAAAACACTACTGGGCTAAGATCAAAACCATTTTCAAAAGTACTCACAATTCGTCCATGTTTCTGAGACAACAGCTATTACATTCCCAAATGTTACACTGGAATATGTTCCATCTCACAAACCAGCAGCCCTGTGACTGTTAAAGGACAACAAACCAACCCAGTACTTCCATGTGAATATTTGTTATCTGGATATCCTGTTATCCCAGCTGACAAGAGCAGCCAAAATCCTGACCCCCTCACCATCCTCGTGTGGATACTGGACACCCCCAGAGCCATCTGCGGAGTGCCAGCATTCCCAACATCCCAGGGGCTGCAGGATCTGCCCATCTGCTCCCTCCTAACACGACAGATTGATACCCAACAAAGCAGTTCGAATGGTTTGGGTGCTCATCCATCAGGGCCAGCAATCTGCAAACAATCTGGAATCACTTCACTCCATCAGACACTGCAAGTGCCGCTTTCAGCTTGAAGCAGAAGCTTACCATTCGGAGATGAGGTGCCAAAGACCCCAAAATTTGCCCTGCTTTGAGGGAGTCTGGGTTGGAATCTGGCTTGGAATTTTTCAGCAACATTTCGGGATGAAGGGTAAAAACCAGGCAGTAATACAGTTTCTAAAAAAAAAAAAAAAAAAAAAACAAACCACAAGTAAAACCACTGATTGGCCTTTATTTAGGGAAGATATTAAATAAATATTACGTTGGTAATGATGGCAAGAAGAGATTCAACACATACAGGAGGGTGTAACCAGGTGAGGGTTGGTCTCTTCTCCCAGGAACCAGCAGCAGGACAAGAGGGCTAGGTCTCAAGCTGTGCCAGGGGAGGTTTGGGTTGGATATTGGGAAGAAATTCTTTCCAGAGAGAGTGCTCAGCCCTTGGAAAGGGCTGGATCAATGGGCTGGATCAAGGTTGGACTGGATGAACTCAGAGGGCTTTTCCAACCCAGCTGATTTTTTATTTCTAAGATGGAATTATTTATATTTCCATGTGTTACAGTAAAACCAAATTCACTGAAAATTAACAAAACTGCAGTGGTTTTGTTTGTCCCCCAAATGCCGCAAGGCAATCTGTTCCAGAACATTTTCCCACAGCTGTTCAGGCAGCAACACTCATAAATCACAACAGCAAACATCACTGATTGCAGAGATGGATGGATCAGCTTCTCCAGGATTTTTCCATACAAGCCTCTTTAGAAACTTTTTGCTCCAAGAGACACGTTGTAATTAAAAATCAACAATGAAACCCCAAACAATATAAAGAATTATAGCACCAATTAATTACAGTGCTTTCAAGCTGAAAAAAAAGCAATTTGCTAATGAAAATCAGTATTGCTTAACAGCAGTGGTAACAACAAAAAATTATTACAATAAATCACTCTTCATAAACATGTATTTGTATTCGAAGTCTTCCTACCATTACAAAGTTTTATACATTAAATCTGCAACACAAAAAAGCAGTTTATTCCTCAGCTACACCACATAAAGATGGTAATAGTAATGGAATAGGAATATGGGGATTTCTCATTTCAGAAAATGTCAGACCAGGCACTGAAAGCATCAACATTTATATATAAATATATATATTTATATATGATGACTTGCATCTTCTGGACCTGAGATGTTAACTGGTCCAATATCCCCCAGAACACAAGGCACACAAAGTAAATCAAACATAATAAACAACACAAAGAGCTGCAGTGGACAATTCTACAGCTACATTTTACAAAATCTTGAACAGAAAAAAGCAATCACGTGTCCAGATGCCAAAAAATCTGTGCCAAATAATAATAATTAAAAAAAAAAAAAAGTGGTGTAACCCCTCGGTAACTGAAAGCCACCTTGAAACATTTGTGTGGCACAACTTCACTTTCCCTCACAAAGAACAGTTTGTTTATCAACTTTATTCCCTCAAAAACTCATGCTACAGATCCCTGAGACAAAACTCATCATACAGATTAGAGCATATTGTTTACAGTCCATAAACACTTTTTATGATGGTTTCACATAGTAATTCCATTCTAGGGAGTAAATTAACATATTTTCCAGGGCTCATTAATCCTCATTTAATCAGTCAGTGAACACGAACCAAACCCATTAAAATGAGAATCAAGACATGAACTCTAATTTAAGCCACTATTTCAGTAATTGCATTTATCTTTAGTAAATCCTAACAGATAACCCTAAAACTAGTTTTCCCCTTCCTTATATTCAGCTTACAAAAAGGCCTTTGAACATGAACCATCCTCTAAAAGCACTGTTCTCCCTGTTCTCTGCTTGCTGTCAGTGCTGATGGATTTGTAGGAGTCAAAGCTGGATTGCTCTGTGTCCAACAAGATTATTTTCTCATGAAACAGCCACAGTGCCTCTGAAAAAAAAGGGTCTTTTTACATTCTCAAAGCATCCAAGCAATAAGCAGGGCTCCACTGTGTAAGTTTTTCACTCTATTACAGACAAATCCTGATGAGAACTTCCAGGAGACAAAATGGACAAGGAGCACAGGCAGACTGATGCTCAGGAAAGGGATGTGTTGGTGGAGCCACCAGAGCAGCAGAAACATCACAACCACTGCCAATTATTTCATGCATCACAAATAAGGAGGCTTAAGAGGAGCAGATTCAGAGGCAGAAAGAGAAGGAATGGGAAGAGCAACTGGGAAAGCCACCTGAAGAACTGAACTCCCAGGCATCAACGGTGGCTCCTGAGGCTCAACATTCCTCACTCGCTTTCCCTTCAGGCACTGGGATGGATTCACAACAATTCTGAAGTCAGCTGCCCCCAAAAGCTGAGCAAATATAATTTCCTCTCTAATTTGAAGAGAGAACAGGGAAGTTTGAGCTCACCAGAGGCTCACATACAAGGTTTCATGATCCCTGCCCAACCTGCTTCTATCACAACTCCACTGAAAACCTTTTTCCAGACCTAAAGTTGAAATTTTACAAGAAACACTAAAGCAGAAAACAAGGAGTAGAGGCAGTACTGGGAACCTTTCACTGAGTAATACAAAAGACACAGCAAATATTCAGGGAGAGAGGACCCAATGCTTCCAGCATTTCCCAAGGTACACAAACTATTCCTGGTGAGATCTCGGGGAGAGCACAGGCAACCCAAGCGTTTACTTGAACTGTGACCCCTTCCTTACACCCAGAAATCACAGCCTGGATATTGAAGAGGTTCAGCAAGAGCCCTCTGAGTTTTCCTCTGAACAGAGGGCTCCCAGCTATCCAATTCACCATCAGCTTAAAGGCCTGTGCTGACACCTCAGATGGCACAAAAATGTGTATAAATGAACACAAAGGGTTTGCTGCCTGTTCTGATCATTCTGCTCCATCTCCAGCACCCCAAAGTTGCAGAGGTATGTGACTGGTTTGATTTCAAACCAAAAAGGAATCATTGACATCCAGAAATTGGGGACTGCAGCTCTCAGTTAAGAAGGCGCATGTGTGAAGTATTTCAAGAGCTGCTATTTGTAAAATAATAATAATAATAATAATAATAATAATAAAGCCAAAACTTGCTTCTGGACAGCAGAAAAAAATAGAGTAAATTATTTAGTTTTTCACACACATAAATGGTTTACTATTTAATGTTTCTGTACCATTTTGAGACCAGTACGCAAATGGAAAATGAGAGAATTAATTCACTCTCTTCTAGCCAAAGGCACAAATAAATAACTGCCAAATAATAAATTAAATGAGGTCTGCAATGGGATCTATAATTAATGACTTTTCTGCTGACCATTTAAGTGACAGTATTATTTTAAAAGCTGCTTTCACAGCATGTCAGCCTCTCAGATAGGATACATTAAGTGTGAGGTTAATTGCATGAGTAAATGAATCAACAAGCATTTCTTACCCACGGAAAGGGAGCACTGGCCAAACAAAAATGGAAATTAAAGACCCACCAGTACTACCTGCCCTCGGGTGCAATGCATTCCCCACCTAGAGGAATGAGTTTAAAATGGAACACTGAACACACCAGACTCCTGAACTCAAACCTGGAACGTGAATCATTCAGCACTTCCACTGAAACAGTAACTGGGCAGTTCTTTGGGATCATCTCTGGGTTCAGTGTTTATGGAACGTTCAACACACTGAACTTCTGATCCCTGGCACTTGATTTTAACAATAACAGTCCTTTTAAAAATGGGGAGAAATGCATTCTCAGCTTATTTATGATTAAAAAAAATCAAAACCAAAACCAACCAACCAAAAAATCCCAGAAAAATTTCCATCTGAGACCAATCTAAAACATGATTTTCTGGTCTTTGGGCTTGACACAAGCTCTATAATTTTGTTTATTTGGTTTGAACATTATGCAGCTCAAAAACAAAATAAAACCTAAGCAAAAGCAACAGTGGCTAAGAAAGAATTTCTATTTTTACCACACTGGTTTATTAAACTCTGAACAAATTTATAATATAGTTGCATTACCAGAAATGATACACACTGGGACTTTTACTGTGTGCCCTGCTGCTTAAATTTGAACAGTTCCACATCACAAGTTCATCTATTCCCAACAGCTGGCTTTGGGAACAACATTAAAGCTGTCAGGACACACTCATCTATCACTGCCTCACCTCGTGTCTCCTCAGCAGCACAAACAAGCACCATCTACCAGTGAGTGTGAGGTGGAGCAGGAAGAAAAAACTGTGGGTAAAATATTGGTTACCAGCATGCAATGTCCTTGGAGCATAAAAGCTGAAATTAATACTTAATGCCGTGAATTATGGATGCTGCTGAAAAGCTGTGCTGGAAGAGAGGCTGGGAAACCACCGTGGGGTTCCACTTTCAGCAGGCTAGGACAAAGCCTCGAAGGGCAATGTTTTCTCTCTGCACTTAAAAACTTCTTTTGCCATTACATTCCTCATTATTGTGCCTGCTTATTTTCAACTAAAGAATTTCTTAAACAAAAGAAGGTTTCTTTTGCTACTGAACCAGTGAGAAGCCTACAGATTTGACAGTGAACAAACCTCTGAAAGTACAAACAAAGAATTTTACATCTCAAGGAAAAATATCCTGAATAAAAATAAATGTTCAGTATTCTTATGCTTCAAAGGCAGTAACTACTACACTATTACTCCCTTACCTGTTATTTTAGTTCACCTTCAGTACTGACTTTCATCTCTAATATTTTCTTTTGGCATTTTGAGCACCATTCTGGAAATTTGTCCTGTTACTCCAAGATCACCATTATGACAATTCCTTCAAAACATTATGCAAAACTGTTTTTATTTGGGTTATTTTTAGTTTTACCTTATTCTGTCTTTCACTCTCTTCACTCTCTACAAAGAGCCAAAAACAAAGGAACACAAACCCCACATCTTTAAAGTCAGTTCCACCAAGTTGTTTCAACTTTCTTTTCCTCAAGTCGGCCAAAATTAAACCAGAACAGAGTCTTTTTCTTTTTGCCCAAATTCTGCAGGACTCCACTGGTTCCACTGCACAGCAACTGCTGTCAAGTTCTTTTCTAGTTCTCAAAAGTAATTATTTCACTTAAGAAACAGAATGCTCCTGCTTTCAGTGAGAAAAACAGCTGTTAATGAACTAAAAGTGAGGGTAGCCAGTTCCTTGAACATTTAAATTAGGAAAGTAGTCCACCTTTGAAATTAAGAAATTACTTCACCATTTTCAAAGAGCTTTGCCTATTTGTATCATTTCAAACTTTTGTCTGGAAACTGAATTGGAGATAAGATCAAAAGAAAAAAACAAAACAAAACAAATACACTGGCAAAATCAGAACATCAGAATAGATGAGATTACGTTCATATAAGTGAGCCTCATTGTTTTCTCTCAAAATTCAGTATTCTGAACTCATTTTGTTCTTGTTCTGCAAGTACAAAACCCAGGCCATAATGACTTCTTTTCACTGCAGTAAAAAAAAACCCCACAATACCTCCATAATTGCCACAATTTAATTTTTTGTTCTGTTTTAGATTGCATATTGTGAAACAACTTTTAGAGTGAGTCAGAGAACGATGCCACTTGTATTTGGAACTTAGTAGAACATCATTTCAGGAACAATGAAGCTGGAAAAGACTTCTAAAAGCAAAATCTCTTTGCAGAGTCCCAACACATTTCTTGGATATTTTGGAAGAGAAAGCCAATCTGTACCTCAACAGATTCAGGTTATCAACAGCAACACACAGTTATTGCTCTGGCCTTGCCTCCTCCTCATGTTAAAATGGCTTGGGCACATCTTTCACCACCTTCCTGATGATTTCCGTCTCTGCATTTCTCCATCTGCCCTAAACAATTGACAGTGTCTTTCACCTTCCATCAGCCACAGGGACACCTTACAGAAATGACATGAAGTAAAACATCAAAATTATTTGATAGTAACATGTTCAGCCATGAGAATTTACTTTTCTTAAATTAACAACTTCTTAAAATTATAAAATATTTACAATTTCTACAGAAAGGAAAAATGGAGGCTCACATCTGATTTTCTCCAAACACACACAAACAAGTTTGTGATTTTTTTTTTAAGTCAGATTTCAATATCTTTTTCTCTGCAGTATGACTGCTCAATCCATTTCCATTTATTATTTAATTTGGTGTGTGTTAGCAACAAAGGATTTCTACTGATCTGAATAATATTTTGTACATTACTGAGGTACATAATAGTTCTTCCTGCAATCTGATTTCACTCTTTCCAACTTGCAAATTTAAAAAGAAAGGCTGCCAGGGTACATCATAGTTGGCACGTCACTCTCTAAATATCATTTACACTGTTCTCTTTACATACATCTTTAATAGTCAATTTCCTTTTTTCTATACATATTTCAGTGCGAAAATGTTTGCCATCAATATTAAAATATAAATTATCTGCATAGCCCTGTATATAGCTTAGAGAATTACCTCAAATCCCATCCATTACTCTCATATTTAATAGCCAATATCCCTTTTGCTTTCATATTTTAATACGAAGTTGCTTGCTTAGCTGCGCAGAGAAAGAAATCTTTTTCAGTGCCTTTTATACATATCCTAAAGCAGAAATGACAAGAAGTCTTGGTAAGTTTTGAGGTGTTAAAGTATTGATAAACTAAAAGTCAAACCCACAGTCTAAGCTGCAAATGTAGCATAGTTAAAGTCACCTGCATTCCCAAAATGAAATGTGTTGAAGGCATTTCAGAAATTCCCCTCAAGTCTGTCCCAAATTCTAGAAAACCATGCTTGGAAGTGGCACCGAACTCACATATGGAGCCAGGCACCTAAAATGTACCTACAGGTGGTCACTGTGCTTGTCAGAGTGGCCTGAGCCAACTTGCAGAGAAAATGTGAAAAAGGCTTTAGGCAGACAAATATTACACCTTAAATTACTAAGCCTTAAAGAACACCCTCCATTTGAGACACACAGGCTAGAGCTTGCCCTGAAGATGGGTGATACATCCTTCAAAAAAAGAATTCAGTGAAATGGTGCTGGTTGCATTTTCAAGCTGAGCCAGTCATTGCGCTGCTGCTCCTACCCTGGTTTTTTGTTTGTTTGTACTTGTGGGATTTTTTTTGGGGGGAGGGGTTTATTATTACTCTGATTTTGTTTTGGTGTTTTGGTTTGGTTTTTTTAAATTAAATTATTTTTTTATTTTTTTTTTTTTTTTATTTCAATTTAACAGCTCACTGGTTCAGCCCAGAAAGTTTTATCCATTTTATAACCCACTGCATGCCCAGGCCATCGACTACAACCTGTGTTGCATCCCATCCTCCAGATCAAAGTTTTGAAGCTTCCTGGCACTCAGACTTACGACCACCCCAGTTTCTTGTACGACTGTTGCGGACAGCCAGGCTGGGAATACATCGTGTCTGCAATGGAGAAAGGACTCTCCCTTCCTTCTCCTTCCCCCTGTCCAAAACCCCCCAGATAGAATGAGAAGACACCAATATGGGAGCTCACCCTTCAAAGGAAGAAGCTGAGATGTACGATTATTTGAAGAATTTAATTAGAAAAAATGACTATCCTTTAAACAAAAGCTCCCTGAAAGCTTTAATCAAATGGATTTATAAAAACACAAACTCTGTTCCAGAAATCATAACCTACATGGAATGAGCAAAAATTGGCTCTGCGCTAGCAAATGCTATCTTTGCTGGGGACAGTCACGCTGTAAAAACTTTAAATTTTGGAAAACAGTCTTCGTAATATTAAAAGAGACTGTAAAACAAAAACCACGATCTGAAGGAAATTCGGAGACAGCCATACAACTATACCATAGGCAGAAAAATGAAAGCGACCTTTTTCAAGCCTCTAACATCGGCAACAGGAGCGGTTTGCAAAATTATACCGAGGCTTCTGCCACAAATAATCATCTTTAAAATGGCGGCCGTCCCTCAGGAGAGCTTCACTCAGCACCAACTCCCAAAATGGCGGGCAGCAAAGAGGAGCGTAGTGGTGCACGTGATAGCAGCGACACCAAGAGCGAGGACCACCGCGTGCAAAATGGCGATGACAAAGGCGGCGCGTCACAACGAGGGCGGGAGGATTTTGGTGGGCAAGATGACAGTGAGTGGAACAGCGCGGGAAATCTCGTGCCCGCCCACCAATGCGCCACCCACCTGCACGTCACCTTTCCCTCCTCCGCGACCGTCGCCATTAACGCCGCCCCAGAGGGCCCCGAACATCAAAATGGCAGCGCCCATAACACTTCCGCCACAGATAATGGAAACATCCAGCAAGATGGTGCCGCCCTACGAACATCTGCTGATACCACAGAGCCTGCAATTAAATTCACTAAATGGCCTCCTAATTCTGATCTAACAACAAGTGCGTGCTCCAGTTCGGATCTTCAACTGCAAACCATCGCTCCTCACCCTGTCCGAGTCTCTGACTCACCAACTAAAAGGGACAGAGACAATCCAGGAGCATCTTTAACAGAAAGTGTGACAACATGACATGTTTTCTCAGTGCTCACACCGCTCGCCCAAAAAGAAAACGTCGCAGAAACCCAAGACAAGCCCCTTGTCCAACCACATTATAATGCACAGACAATTTGGGACATTTGCTTTAAAAGAGTAACAAAGGGTTACGGAGCTCATAAATATTTTACCAACAAAGTAATTTGTAAAGTATGCATTTGAAAATTTAGATACAGTCATGACTACACTATGGTTTTACAACTGCTCTTTTGAGTTTAATTTTAGTAATAACTGTGTTTTATACATATTTGATCAATATCTCCATTTATTGTTTATGGCTAAATTTTGTTACTAATACCTTTTGTTGAGTTTTGTTATGCAAGAAAAAAGAACAACTTTGACACTGAAAAAAAATAACAGCAAATTCCTACTAAAATGGTAACAAGTTACGCAACGAATAACAATGTGGAACTGTAAGCATTCTTATACATTTAGGGAATTGTTTCTTGTGTACTACTTTATATATTATTTTACTATTTCATAGTTATCTTGTGTATTTACAGTAAAAATTCTGTTATTAACACTTTTTTTAAATGCAGTATATAAACTTTTACAGCAATCAAAAATAAAAATTGAACAAAAATAAAAAGCACAACAAAATCCCTCAAAGAAAAAACAGAAAATAACACTTTGCAAAACAATACCTTACATTTCACTGTCTTTTATAAAAAGAAAAGAGGGGGCATAGAGGTAATACAAATAATAAGAAGAATAGGACTAGAACACTGTTTGTTTAACGAAAAACAATGTTTCTTTTTTATTCCCAAGTTATTGCAACCTGACACCATCAATGTTGAATTTAACTAATTAACAGCCTTCCAGAGACTTTACCAGCTAAACATCCTAGTAAGAAAAAATAAAACCAACCAAATGCGGCATTACACACACTGCAAATAGCAACATAAAAAGTTATCATAAGAGAAAGTAATCTCTTCCAAAAAATCAACACTGATCAAATCGGACAATAACGCCTTTAGAGTCAATCTCATTCTTCCAAGTTTAGTAAAAACCTTACTCTTCTTGATTTTTAAAATAAAAATTGCTGATTTTATACTTTATTACCTTTACATTTATTGTACCTTGTTCCGTCATATGTAAACCCTGTATTTTTATTAATCCTACACTTGAAATGGCCACTCTGCTGCCTGTGAGGTTAGGAAAGAGTTGGTGGGGCCTTTACACCATGGGATTTACACCAAAAGATTGGACAACAGGTATAAAATTCCTTGAAAAAAATTGTTCACTCTGCCAAGTGAACAACCTTTTAATCATCATCACTAAAAATTTAAGAAAGGCCCAGTGGCAGACTGAAAGAGAGGAGGGACACATGGAAAGCAGAACTGGAGGAAACAAAAATGCAGTCCTCAGAAAAGGAGGCAGGATAAGCTTAATAGCTATTTTACTCCAGGCAGCATGGAAAAGCCTGTCTGCATCTTCCTCTGCTTTGGCATGATTAGAATATGGCAAGATAATCCAGGACAGAATCACGCAAGGGCATCGAGTCCAACCTCAGAAATCCCAAATTACCTGTATCAGGTGCCAAGGCCAATAAACTCAGCAGGAATAACCACTGGGCTCTGCAGGATTAAACATTTTCCCCTAACTTTTGCAGGAAACTTCACATCAGTGAAAGAAGAGACCCAAACCCTCCAGAATCCCTGCAGAGGAGCAAAATGCACCCCTGGGAGAGAGCAGGATGGATGAAACCAAAAGCACAACTGTCTGTTGTGAGAAAAGTGATATATCAATGAGCTATTTTTCTCATTACTAGGTGATTCTCACTACATTTCATGTTTTGATAAACTTGCTAAAGGATTTAGCCAGGGGTTTAGAGAATTGATGCTTATGAAGTCAGATTTCCCTCCTTTTATTGCACACTAAGACAACTGTTAAACATCAGCCTTGATGAAGATATTAAAGTGAAACTCCCAAAGCCCGAGAAAGAGGCGTCATCTTAAACACCAGACTTACAATCTGAACTTGGTTCAGATGAATTTGCAAGGCCTAATCACCCACAAACAAACTTGAATATCAATATGTATGGTTTAAAGGGCCAAAGAAAGACAACACAGAAAAGAGAAAGTACGTTATAAAGACTGAAGGAGTTGCAAGTAGAGACATTAGGGAAAACATCCAAGAAGATGCAACAAGGATGGCAGGATGACACTGAAAAAAATATTAGGGAAGTAATAAGATATATAACCTTCATCTTCCATGCCTTTTCAGTGTTTAAACACATGGCTGTAAATGACTGACTGGATTGGAAACCTCCAGCTCCCCTGGTGGCACGGCTCTCCTAACAGCAGGTGGTTTATGGCCCATCGAGCACAATAAGGGGCAGTGCCCTCCTCCATTTCCCTCTATTCAGGCTCTGCTTCCTCATTACAAACACATCCAGTCTTGGAGTAGAAGAACTCCACATGCTCCATAAATCCTGAATTAGCTGCTGTAGTGGAGGGGCTATTTTATTACCCTTAGGAAGCTCACAACAGAGCTGTCAACAGCAGCAGGCCACCAAAATATTTCTTGTTTTAAAAAAGGCAGGAGAAATCCAGAGGCATGAGGGGCTGGTAATAATTCTGAGCTGGGGCTGTAAATTGCTCGTTTCATTACTCGCAGTTGAAAATTGTACTGACTGGATGGGATCCCAACAAGGCTCCCATAGAAAAATGGACCATGAAGTAGAAAAATGGACCATAAATGACTACCCAGGAACTCCCAGTGCAGGGGGCTTTATCTATCTTTATCTGTGTGTGGACATACAGAGCAAAAAAAAAAAAGAAGAAAGTATAAACACTGTGTGCATATTTTATCATCTTAGAATGCTGGGCTACCACAAGAATCTTGTTAAAGCAGAGATGGCTCCACTGACTGCATTCAGATGTCAGATTCACAGCTATCAACCCAGCAGGTATAAATTAATTCCACACAATTCATGCCCTGTCATGTTGTGTTCATTATCACAGCACAGTAAGAAAGTCTATTGAAGTGTGGGGGAACAGTAATTTTTTCCTTAACAAAATATGAATGGTCATTCCACACAAAATTTGCCTGTGAGCATTTCCAGTGAACTCCACAGATGTGCACACACAAATCCTCTTGGTGGACAACTGAGAAGTGACAAACTGAGGGCAAAAAGGCTCTGCAGCATCAAATACGGGAAAGAAACCCAGAACCCCCAAAGCAGCAGGAACCAAAACTTAATCCACACAGAGAGCAAGAAAGAAGGAAAGCCAAAGATGCTGTCATGCTTGTGCAGAAACAAAAAAAGCAAAAGCACAGATAATTTCATTCCCTATTGGTTTTGGGGCGACTTATTAGGAGCACCTTCAAAATCTCAACACTGTGTTATCGCAAAAAAAAAAAAAATTAAAAATAAAAGGCTTGATGGTTCATGTGCATTATTCAAACATCCATGGCATGCACAGTCTGGGAAGTTTGCACATAAAACACTTTATAATATGTTTAAAGCAATGCAAGGAGTTAAATAATTTATAAATTTTAAGTCACAAAATGCAAAATCCAGGACAATGCTCTCTTTTGGTTGTCTTTCCCTTGGCATTATTTCTTTTCCTATAGCTCAGCTCACTCACAAGAGGTGGGACATAGAGAAATTCCTTCATTTTCTGCTGAAATTCCTTTATACCCACGTATACTCACACACTCCTTAGGAGGGGGAAGACTTTCCTTTGTCTTGTATATGTGATTTAAAATTAAGATTAAATTACTTACCTAAATTCACTGAGACTGGGTCCCCATAAAAACCCTGCAACTCTTGAAACCACTACCATGTCTTTAAATGTAGGAATTACACATGCAAGTCAGAAGTTTCCTTCACACAGTCTGAGGTTCAGTGTGGTCTGAATTCTCAGATCTCCAGGACTATCAAATGGCCATCACCCATTTTACAGAACACATCATCCTAAGCTGCCTGGTGCACCCATACGCAACCCCCACCCCAAAACTGCCATTTTAACTCCCCTGTCTGAGCATGGGGGCCCTAAACCAAGGTCAGCAATCAAGATGACAACCTCAGTGCTCCACATTTACCCACAGACATGAATTTTAACCAAAACCCAACACTTGGCACTTAAATGACTGCAGCCCAACCATCTCCCATCATGTGCTGCTTCCAGGCAAGTTCAGGCACTGCCTCCATCCCATCTCCTGAACCACAGTAAATCAGATATTATGGAACTGCATTTCTCATCACAGGAACACAAGCTCCTCATTAACACTTCTGGGAGGTTTTCTCCCCCCTTCTTTAAACACTTTACACGCTTGCACAGAACTAAAAATCAGGGTCAGGAAAATTTGCTGACAAGTTCAGTGTGAAGACAGAACAGGGACTGCAGAAGTGCAGTGGAAAATCCTGTCACCTGCATGTGCTCAAACAAACAGTGAATGCTTCAGACACAAATTCATTCCCTACACAGGGAGTCATTTGAGTCACTGCTCTCTAATTTGAGGTCATGTGGAATTGCAAACAGAATTGAAACCATGTCAGCAATAGCAGTTATGTCAATGTATGCACATAGATATGTTTGTGTATTACCTGATCTTCTCCTGCCACTGAACACAGGCAAAGTCTGTCTGATCCTTTGCTGCAATTTTGCAATTTATGGAGGAGATCAGTGCAGCTCAACAGGCAGATCCAGCTTGTTGAGACAGCAAAGCTGTGCCAAATATATCCATCCCCCCTTCCTGGTGTCATGGCCTAATTCCATCTCATAACACTCATTTAATCCTAACACCTTCTCCATACTCCATTCCTAAAGAAAAGGAATTTGAGGAAAAAATAAATCAAAACTCAGGATATTTTTTATTCTAACAAATTCTGTATTTCAAATAAGCATATGAGCACATTTGCCTGAGATTTCATACCAGAAATCTGAATACAGTCCAGCATTTCCTGTTAGTCCATTCTTGTTTGTCCCTTCTAAAATAGAAGGGTCCCCCCCCCAAAAAAAAAATCAACAACAAAAAACCCCAAACAAACCAAAAACCTTGCAAACACACAAGTATACACACCAAAAAATGTATCTGACAAACAGAAAGGATACAAACAAATTAAGAGGAAGAAAAACTAAGTGTTTTGACAGACAAAGACCTGTGAGGAAGCTTCAAATACAAGCCAAGAGTTTAGAAGTCAATTGACTGAAAATTCTTAATTCTGGTATTTATCCCCTTTGAGCAACAACATCCTGATTCTTCCAGGTAAGAAAGGCAGATGGGTGCACTTTCCCAGCTCAAGTTTTCTGCAGCTGTAACTTTGCACTCCAATTAGATCAATGGAGACTCTTAATCAAGATATAGTACAGGTAATTTTATTTACACATCACCTCCTTATACATAAAACTATTCAGAAAGTGGCCATTTCAACTCTTCTATGGCACTTCAGGAACGTGAATGTGTGAGTTGATTTATCAGGGGCCAAGGTATGAACACAATGCAGCAAAAGCAACCCATACCAAATGCACACACGATGTTATTTTTCTGCTTAGATCACACAAATACTTTCAGCTTTTTTAGATCAATTCGTTTCTGTTCTAATGCACACAGAGCAACACTTTTCTGAAAGCAAGGTGCCAGTTTGAAGTTTAAAAGCACAGGCATTGCCTGAGCACTGGACCTGCAGTAACACAGCTGACACCCAGAAAGGTATTTTTACAAAGTGCTCTCACACTCCTCTGTGAAGTGAAGAGAATTTCAGCACTGAATATACTAATCCCTCCAAAGAAAAAGTTTGCTTGTAAAAATCTGAAGAACAGCCTTAAAATGAACAGCTCAAGTGGCCCAACTGCAGTGGAAAAACTCCAGTGCCTGCCAGTTCTCAGGTTTGAACGTGGCTGTTGGCAGAACCCTCAAATTCTAGGTGGCAGAGCCAGCATTAGCAGCAAAAAGAAAATTCTGCCCACAATTTTAACTTCAGTTTGCTTTGCAGAAGTGCCAGTTGACTGCAAGTGGAAAAAAGTGAAGTAAATGCTGAGTACTTCCAATAAAAGCCTGTCCTCGGATGCCCAGCACCCCCCGCAGTGATTGTGGTGTGATTAATGAGCTGTAAAACACACAAAGAAAAGCCAACTTATTCTGAAAACTGAAAAAACCCCACCTTAACACGGGTAAACACATGTAACTGAGAAAAATACAGATATCCCCCTGCGTCTGTGATCAGCTAATAATGAGCTGACTGATTTAATCTAAAATTGTTCAGGGCAATGCTCAAGGTATGAGCTGTTGTTTAGGTGAATGAACTCTACTGCAAAGAGGTTACAGGCAGAGGTCAGGCAGACTGAGATCAGAAAAAAAAACCCACAAATTGGGTTTGGTTCAAAAAAAGCACAATTTTCGTGCTTTCCTAAACAAAAGTTTTAAAAGAAAATTAAATGTATATGGAGGATGTGCCCTGTCACCAATTTATGGAAAGAGAACCACACATCCAGCTACACATCAGAACCACCTAAGGCTGTATCTGAGACACAGAAAATCAGGTCGCTCCACAAAGCCAAGATACTCTGGTGAAAATCTACAGTAGCCCTAATTTAAGACCGGATTTGCATAGGAAATCCAAGTCCAAATAAGGCCCCACATTTCTTGTTTTACACTTGGTGCTTCCCTGGGAAATCACTTGTCAGTGACTTTCACTAAAGCCATTTGTTGCACATCTGCAACATCAATTGTTATCATTTTTCAATACATTGCAGAGATAAAGTACAACCTGGGTAATGTTAACAGGTGCTACTTAGCACAAAGCAGCAGAAAAACTTTTTACTTCGATTATTCTCATCAGGATGAAAAAGAGCTCTTTAAGAAGACAAATCCATCATTCAGAATTTACAACTTCAACCTCTATAAATGGAGACATTTACAAACTGCCTGGGTGGGCTCCGAGCTGTCCCTCCAATACTGCTTCAGTTCTTCAAATCCAGATCAGTCCAGATTTTGGGAGAGTTCTATGCATGATAAAGTAACAGTGACAACAAAAAATCTATTTCCCTCTGTTGAATGAAAGAGAAACATCACCCTGCAAAAGCTACAGCCCCGATAGGAGGGCATTCAGAAAACTCAGGCAGGAAATCAGTTCTCTTGGATTTATGGGTTCCTAGGGAATCTGTTAGAATACATTGATAAAGGGCAGATAGTAGGAGTCAGTGGAGCTGGAATAAAGTTAGTAAGTGCTAACATCGTTTAATCAACATTTAACATATACATATATATATGTATATGTCCTCGCCACTACAAATGTTCAACTTCTCTTAAGGAAAGACATCAGACTTTGTGCAGTGAAAAAAAAAAAAAAAAAAGACCACCAAAAACCACCCAAAAGGACAAGCTCTCTCCTTTTCTTGAACAATACTAACACAAGGTTGGCAGTTAAAATGTGAAATTCAGAAGGGAAGAACACAGCAGATTTATAACCCATTCAAGTCTGGCTGATCAGACAAACACCAAAGTAAAATTGGTATTTATTAAAACAAATGGACTATAAATACATTAACAAATGCTCTCCTTAAGAAGAAACATCTGCAATTAATGTAACAGAATATGGGGTGCTCACTAATTTACAGCCAGCAAAGCTACTATAAAAAATGCTGCTTATAAATAAACCTTGGGTTCCCATCTTGCTTATACAGATGACTTGAAAAGCTCATGCTCTGGATGGAACTAAAAAAACAAAATAAAACCAAATAAACCTGAGTTTCTCTGGGAACTTGAAATTTGAGAAGAGAAGCCCAGCAGCAACAGGGCAAGGACTTCTTCTTGTAGCTGGACTCAGAAATAAATTCAGTGGTGAGGACAGGGAGAATGTCCAGACCTGTCATGTATTCATTTACCAAAAATACAGAGGAAGACACCCTTCTCTTGGGAGAGGAAGATCAGGAAATATCACAGGACAGCTGAAATTAGGTTTCACTGGAACAGGTGCTTACTGTCAATGAACCACAAAAAGTTTTACTTATTTAATGTATACTGTTGGAATACCTTAAAAAAACCTAAAAACCCAAAATGTCCTTTTGCTTCCGGAAGATTTGAAGGCACACCTGATGGAAAAAAAAAAAAAAAAGGAACTGAACAATTTGATATGTGTCTGTGTTATAAGGACAGAAGGTTTTTGAAAGCTCAGTTTAATAGCCATATTTTTAAAAACCATGACACAAAAGAAAAGGTCCCTACAAAACACGTGGCTACAATAGAATTGGTCATGTAGTTTTTCCAATTTGCAAGAAAATTCTGGCAAGGAGGCTCAGCTATGGAGCTGATGTTATTCCTTTACGTAAAAGCCATTTCAAATTATTCATATTACACATCTCTGTAAGAGGGAGTCCTAAAAATGACTTATGTTTTTAATCTGAATATCTCACCCCTTTTTTCTTTCCATAAACAGAAATGAGGGATGGAGACATGTGGAATAAAACTGCTAATATTAGACACAAACATTAGGTATAAACTAAAGTCAAACCACACGTACTTAACATTCTGTGTGCTAAATCCAACTACCAAATTGATTTCAATGAGTGCCCTGAACATTTAAGTGCTACACAAATCTACAAGGGTCTAACGTTGTACAGCACATTCTATGACCAGATGGAAATATCTTGATTTAACACTTAATTTAGTGGCAAAAACAATGCAGAACCCCATTCTTTAAAATTCCCCTCAACTTTCTTAAAGCTGGAAGTAATTTCATTTCATAATTTAAATCTGCACTTTGACACAGTGTTGTTCTATTCTTCATATATGTATGTATCACATAAGATATCCTGTCATATCTATCAAAATTCAGTCCTCCAAGCTCATCTGTGCTTGCTGGTTATAAAACCATCAGATTATCAGACCAGTGACAGTAGGGAAAGACAAAGTGAGGAATTTGGGAGCGTGTCCTGGAACAAATGTAAGGTCACACATGCAGTGCCCCTTTTATTCCTTCAGACACGCTCCCTTCATTCCACGATTGCACACTTTATCCTGGCAGAATGCACTCAGTTTGCCACTGGAATGTCAGGGAGCAGAAAAAACCCACATTTTAATCATCACCCTTCAAGTGATTAACTTTTAACTTAGTGAAGGTATTTTTTGCAAGCCTCTTGCAGACTGCCATGTCATTCACTGCACTGATCTGCTGTGCCCACCACCAGATAAGAGGGCTCTGGGTTTTCTTCAGGACCCCATGCACTGAAGAGAACTCCAGGTCACTTCTACAGTTCATTCTGCCAAGAGGAGACACCAACCTGAGGCACCAAAGCACCAAGGGATGTTTTCTCCTGACTGCTCTGTTTACTTCTCCAAAGTCAAAGTAATCAATAATAATCCCTCCTCCTGCCCTTACTTGGTTTTGGTTCAGCCACCATCTGGCTCTTCAGAAAACAACAATAAATGTGGCCTCCAAATAACCAAGCAACTGGTGTTCACTTTCCATAAGGCAGAGAGTTACCCCGTGGATGATTTAATATGGGAACAATGGCTAATAAACTTTCCCCAGTCCAAATTAGATTAAATCAAATTAATACTTCAATAATTAGCACTCACCCATTAGATTACCATAACCAACTCTCTCCTATCAAATTAAAATAAGACAGCAACAACTTTGAAGTGCAAAGCAATTATTGATATTAACCTGATAATTCCTTGTGTAGCGAAGGAAAAATACATTAGTGTGTTCTGCTGGCCCCTAAGCAGCATTTCACAATGACATTAAACTATATATTTGGCAGATTGGTTATTCTGACTGATGTCAATCCTGCAATGCTGACAGTTAATCCAGAACACTTCACTGACCCCAAGTCACAAAGCCTGTCTGGCATTTTCCTGCAGACTGAACCACTCTGTCCCTGTGAAAGCAAAAGGCACCATCCCCAATCTTTGCTTGCTGAACAAATGGTGTTGTGTTATCCCCTTCTGGGGGATCCTCAGTGGCTTCAACCCTAAAAAACTTCATTGGAGCTCAGGATCACTTTTCCTCTTCCTGATTAATCCTCTCGTGATTAATTAACATGACTCAGTGCCACTGTCAGCTGGCCCCACCACTGATTAAATCATTCAGCTGAAGCTCATTTAAAAGAAATATTAAAGCAGTTTATAACAATTTTCAGAGAGCTGTGAAGTGACTGAGAGTCTGTACCACAGCCTGAGACTGGCACAGTGAATGATGCTCAGTGACACTGTAAATACCAGTGGTGTTTGAGAGAGGTGTTCACTGCTGCTCCTGAGCTATCTGACAGAGCAGTATGCAGTGCTGATTAAATGCTGTCTTCAGCTGCAGGAGTGAGAAATCAGTGGGGCATTTGTACCTGGTGGCATTGTTTCAGAGTCACAGGGAGCTGATGGGATGGTTTTCTCCTTCACACCGACTGCTCAAAAACACCAAACTGAATTCAGGGGGTTATTTTCTCATAACAGTAAATAAAATTCACTGGCAGCTGACAGACTGCAACTCAAGCCTCTTAAAAAGCTGGAACCAGAACTTTTGTCCCACAGTCCCAAAGAAACTTTCTATCCTAAAGAGAAAGCTGCTCTGGGGGGACAGAATTTCCTCTTTCGAGGGAAGCTCCTGACTGTGCAGTTATACCTGAGCCTCACTGGAAACATCAGCGTTTTGTTTGCTGTAGAATAACTCCCTCTCATCCTGCCTCTACACCCACAGAACATCAGAGCACCAAAATCATGCAAAAAATCACCCAAACTTTTCCCCCCTCTCCTTATGGGACACAGAGGGTGTGGTGTCCTCGTGGCACATCCCCTGCTGTGCTCTGGGAATGGAAATCTCTCCTGAGCCATTGTTATAGTCAGTTCAACATTAATTGAAGGCCTTACTTGAGACTAAATGCTACTGATTATTCTAATGAAAAGGCAAACAACAGAAAAAAAAAAATCAGGCTTGCCTGTTTTTTGAAGCAGCTACTTTTTACATTGCTCTGTGATCTTCTTGCTAAAAAGAACATTTTCTAGTGTTTTCTCACAGAAGATGTTTACTCAAAGAGCACCGTGGATTTAAATAAAGGGTGTGTTAAAGTCACAAAAATTGCCTCTAAGGAAAGTACTTGCCCTGAGGAACTTCACGGAAATGAAACAGTATCGTGACTGAACTGAAAGAAGAAATAACTACATATTATATAATTTTCCAGGGGAGCCTTTTTGCTTTACTTTTGTAACTTTTCAGTTCTTTGCTGGAGCCCCTCAGCTATGGAGACACACAGAGAGTCTCCTGTTTGCTTTTAGAAAGTTATATACTTTTTATTATTATATATTTATTTATAAATTTATATATATATATTCTACCAAATGTTATAGTGGATATTTCAGTTACCAATACAAATACTGAATCCCTTTTTGGGGCTGCTCAGCCTGGAAAGGAGAAGGTTCCAGGGAGACCTCAGAGCAGCCCCCAAGAACCCAAAGGGGCTACAAGAGAGCCAGAGAGGGACTTTTCACCTGGGCATGGAGTGAAAGGACAAGAAGGAATGGCTTTAAACTGAGAGAGGGGGGGTTTAGATTGGATATTGGGAAGAAATCCCTGGCTGAGAGGGAGGCCAAGCAATGGAACAGGTTGTGGATGCATCCATACAGATCCAAGGCACTCTGAGAATTAATCAGCACATTATTCACTAATTCACTTAATCACATTGGAGTGAAAGGACACTCCAGATTTATTGGTGTGCTGTGGTCCCCAATCCAACACTACACCTACACTCAGTCCTTGTTATTCCTCCTGTCTGTTTTCAAATTGAAAGCACTTATTCACACTCAGCTTGCAGAGCACAGATCTGTATCAGCAGCATCTCCTCTGGGTCAGAGCAATAAAATCCAGTGCACTGCACAGAGTTAATTGGCTTCTGCCAATTAACTGCTATTTCTGATCTAACATAAAGGCACAAACAACTCCAGGGCCAGTGGGACAAATAAGCAGTTTGTTCCTTTTCAGGAGTCCCTTCAGTCTCTGACTTTGTGCACACTGTGGAACAAAGGACTCACTCCAGCAGAAGGCACCTGGACCTGCCTTTTGGATCCCATCAGCAGGGAACTCCTCTCTGACCTGACATAAATCCATCAGCCTTCAACAAAATTATGTGCACATGTGCATACAATGGAGTACCAGTCTGAATGAGCAGGCAGCGGGGGCTGTTCAGGTTTTTTGTCAAGAATCCCCCTGCATCCCTTTCGTTACCAGACCACAGTGAAATTCTGAAGTCTTATTCTATTTTCCCCACTCAAAGATATAGATATACCATTAGCCTCAAAAAATCCCACAACAAACAAAACACAAAACGAAACCAAAACCCAAAACAAAGATAAAAAACCCCAAACAAATATTCTTCTTCCACGTCAGCAATCAATCATCAAGCATTTAAAAAAAAAAAAAAATCTGAGTGCAAGGTCACTGCCTTGAAAACTTTCTTTGAGGTACATCCAATATAAAAATACAATTTCTATCAGCATAAATTTCTGGCATCTTTTGCATCACAGAAAGACAAGAAACAGAAAGGGTAATGGAGCAAACATAATACAAAATCCTCCCCACACACTGCTTTCCAAGAAGCAGTATTTGCATCACTTACATCTTTTTAAAAGCAGAGAATAATAAAATTGCCTTTTGCCCCCTTCCCTCCAGAAATAACCAAGAGAGACCCCTGAAAATTGTCTAAAGCCAAACAGAGAGAGAAAACAACAAACACCTCCAAACCCACATGAAAAACCTCCTTATCCTGCATTCCCAGAGCTGCAGTTGCTGTGTGTCACCTGGATACCCCTCCAGTGCCATTTACAAACCAGTGCCAAGGCAGGCACTGCCAAACCCCCAGTCCTGACCCCTCCTTGCTCCTGGCAAATGAACGAGGCACTGCCTGCAGGAGCCTTCTGTTCCAGGTCACTGCAGCTGCACCCAAAACAGAGCAGCCCCAGCTGAGGCAAAACTTCAGCAGGAAACCCCAGGTCAGTCCCTGGATTTACTCTGTCCTTGTTCCATCAATAGCCTTGAGAAATAACCTTGAGGTCTTTAGGATCTGGTTCTGTCTGGACTCAAATCCTGGAGTCCCCCAGAGCACAGGGAGCTCAGGAACCATCAGAACTCTGCTGCTTTCACCTCTTGTCCCTGCAGCTGGGGTTGGGGATCCTTGTACAGGAGTCAAAGCACACCCTACTCTTGGTTTTTAGGTAAAAAAACTATGAAAATCAATCTTAGCTCTCTTTTAAGTTACCTGAACCAAAGTAGCAGATTATTGCTGATAGTTTAAAACCGTGCCAAGTGCTGCCAGAAATGCACAAAACAGCCTTTAAAAAACTCAGTTAATTAGAATAATGGACCTTTTCCATTCGTGTAACCCAACAGCACTTTCATTTAAAGCATTTATTAAGCATTTGCAAAGGAAGCTCCAATGGGGATGTGTTCTCTGAACCATCCTCACCAGTTAAGATTTATTGCAGCCTCTCCTTTACACAAATGCTTAAAAAAAGGCCGATTTCTGGAAAGGCAATAAAAGCAATACTGAGAAACTCGCCCTATTCCTGTGGGGTGTTTCTTCTAACCAGACCACAACACAAAGTCTTCAGAAAAAGGCAGCCCACTGCTCATTTTGATGTGGTGACACCACCAGTCCTGTTAATGCAGTCACCTTATTTACCATCTGTTCTCTGTTTAGTCAGAATAGGTTTTCTACACAGTTCATTTGGACACCTGAGACAAATAAGCTATTTATTGCAGTCAGTTTAACGTTTCAGCTACCAGAATTTTGAAAAAAAAAAAAAAAAAAAAATCTTTGCCACAAGAAAAGGTGCTCTCCGATATTCTCCACTGTAATATATTTCTGAATAATGGTGCCTTGGCTTATTGCCACCTCTTAAAAAATAAAGTACTGATGTTCTCTGCTCTTTTTCAAGATCATGTACAGGAGTTTTAAAGATGTTTAGCTGTGAAATACAGAATGAATTCTGACAAACAACTTTTCCACACTGACAAGTTTGTTGGATTCACTTATTTGAGAAAAGAAACTGCCCTCACAACTAAGCATTAACCACAGTAAAGGAGAATCAGGGCCCACAAGACACCAAAGAAGCTACAGTAGGAAGGTTTTAAGCAGCTTATTTTTGATAGCTTAGTGGAGAGAGAAGCATTTTGAATGAGGGGTAACCTGATTTAACATTTTCCAGTTAAAAGAAATGCAAAAACCTAAATCAGTGACTGTGTAATTGAGGCAGCAGCTCCACAGCAGGAAGGGAGAAAGAAAGAACACAACTATGAGGTTTGGCAGGAGCATGGCCAGATATATCTGGGTTTTTTTGGTAAAAATCTCAGGACAAGTGTCTTCTAAAGTAGAAGCAAGAAGGGGAACTAATATATTTCAAATAATAAATGCAAGTGAGAACAATGACAGAGGAAAGGACTGACCACAACTGGAAATATTTTTGCTGATTTATCCTAAGATATTTCCATCTCTGGCACTAGATAAACTAGAAACTTGTGCTAAAAGGATAATATTATTTTTCATCACCACCCAGCTGTTTAGCAGAACTGATTTATACATACATTTATTCAATGTATGACATGTTACAGATGGATCATTTCACAGCACACAAAGATGTTTATTAACATCATACATGGAATTCTAAGTGTTGGACTCAGTCTAGAATCATCTTCAAAAGCCATTTCCCCTTTGCACATTGAGGTTTTGTCCCAGCCAAGCAGGTGTGCTCAGTGTGGGTTTTTCTGAAGCTCAGACTGCTGCCATTTCCATCCTGTAACATTCCATCACCTCCCTTGTCTAAGGAAACAGGTAATACAATGCAATCCATACACACAGAAAGGCTCATTATCACTCCTGTTAAGTACTCCATATTAAAATGAGAATTAAAACGCAAGATATGATCATTTTAAACTTGTGTGGCTCAAGAAATATTGACAATTCATAGACAGGCTCTCAGATTTATTCAGGCACAGCCCAGTGTTGAGTAAACAAGAGGCCAGCAGACAACACACCTGCACTTCTTTGTAGTGACTGCAGCTTTGAAAAACCCTGCAGTTTGTCCAGATTGGCACTGCCCAAGAGTTTGATAACAGCAGAGAAATGTCAGAGCTTCTCTGCCTTCTGAATCAGAGACACCTGAATGGCAGAGGACAAATCCTGAGGCCCAATCTTTGGGGAAGTCTGCACAGAGCTGATCCTTGCTCTTACTCAAGTGATTCTGTTTCCCTACACTATTTTATTAATGCTGAAAAAAGGCAGAGACTACACAAAATGTCTTGATTTATGAATCTCTTACCCCATTATTAGAAGCAATATTCATTCAAGACTCATTTTTGAGCTCAGTCTGTGGGTTTTGACTTATGATTGGAATTATGGTGGATAGACACTCATTTCCCATCAGAGCCATTTAAGTTGTACTTTTGGAGCCATTACCATAGATATTTAAAAATTACAGGATGAAAATGGTCTGTTCTAATAGAGCTTCATTATAGCAGACTGATGGTGGAAAAACCAAATTCCAGTTTCAGTTACACTTTTCTTACTCAGTTTCTCAAGCAAATTCCACTAAACATTAAGTTTTTCATTAAACAGTTTACCCCAGACATATAAAATTATGTTACTAAGCTAAATTCAGATGAAAAAGAAAACAATTGTCATAAATTATCCTCACATCTCCTTTACACTTGCCTACCACAGACAAAAGTCTATTGCCAGAATATACCAAAGATGAAAGGGTCGTTTGTCCTTGTGTAGTACTGTGGAAGCTTCATGTGATCTAAATTTCCTGTATTTTGCTAAAATCACAGTTCCATCAAGCCCCAAACACAATAAATAGTCGTTTCAGGATTTCAAAGAGGAAAAATCTTCAAGTGAGGTATCAGCTTTGTGAGCTCTCACAAAGGAGATCAGTCCAGGACCAGCTACTGAACTGTTTGTGCTTACAGGAGAAACACACCCACCTCTACAGACAGGAATTAAAATGCCCTGAAAATAAACAACTTAAAGGTGAGGAAAAAAAACCCCAAAAAACAATACCTGTTTGAGTTCAGTGTGACTTTAGAAACTGGCAAACATTGTGCTCTTGTTCTGCCCACCAAGACCATTTGAATATCTCCCTGACATTTGTCTACTGAAACATTTTCTGTAGCTGACATTTCCTCCAACACCATGAACCTTACCTTGGTGCAGACACAGTTCCTAAGGCAGGATTGCGACAGGATGGCACAGCTGGTGCCATTTACAGATATCAGCATTATCAACTGTTACAAGGGAGCTTGAGATCTCCAGAGCTTGAAAAAAAGGAAAGTTTTTAAAAAGAACAGTAATTCCTTTCCAGAGGAACTTCCAGTTTCCAGCCTTTGTCCCACTCCTACTTCAAACACACCAGGCAGAGTTAAGGCACAGTAAGAAAAGAGCATTTAATCCTTCTATGGATCACTCAGAAATGCAAATAGACTTAACGGGGGTTTCAGCGAAGTAAGAAGAAATGTGATTAAAATATATTTCTGGGTTCCTGAACTTCAGTTTAAAAGCTGAGAAGCCAAGCTGCTCCCAAGTTAAAACACTGCACTCCCTCTAGGGTTTCCTTTTCCAAGGAATTTATCTCAGGGCCATGTGATTCCTTCCAATACCCACCTTTTCTTACTGGCCAGATTGGGTTTGGAATATGGAATACCTCTCACCCTGCTCCAACATCCATTTTATTTAACTTTCTGTGCTGCTATGCTGTGAGGGTACTGTGGTTCTCACCCAGCTCACAGGTTCAGTCTGTGTGAGAAGGTCTTGGCAGATCCATTTTGGTTCCCAACAGAACTGCCAGCTGTGCTGCAATAATCATGGATAAAGGCATTTTCCTTCCCTTTTAAAGCATTTCCAGCCATACTAATTTTTCTTAATAGCAAAATAAAGCAAATGATCTTCCAAAACACTTAAAGTAACAAACTATTCCTCACTGAGGCACAACACCACTCCTGCTTTGTCACAGTTTAACACCCAGAACTTGGCCCCACTTGCAGCTTTAGATTAACTTTAGATTAACGAAGAGCTTTGGACGCTGGGTAATAATTTTTAATTCAACCAGAATTACTCATTTTCCCCTCCTGTTCTGCCTCTTGGTTTTCATATCCATTCCCAGCAGGGAAAAGGCAGCTGACAAAGCACCTGACACACACTGCAGGCTGGGGAAGAGAGACTCTCCTCACAGGAGACAACAATCACAGCAATTACACTTTTGTACATCTGAAGAACACAGAGAGAAACAGTTCCTTCCACTCCAAAGCCTGCACAGACTCTGCTCCTGAGCCCACAAAGCTCAGATCTTCCCCTTTTCAAGTTTCAGAGCCATCTCTTACTCTCCAGCAGGGAAAAGGAACCCAGGCACGTTCACAGAGTCCTTCAGATCCCACCCAACACTCATCTTCAAGCTGGTTTGACTTGTCCCTGGATATTTGTGCTTTTTTCCCCCCTCTCCTTCTCAGTCTCTCTACTCATATCAGAATTCCCACAGTTTCTCCAGCTTCATTTCTCACCTGTTCTTCCATTTTCTGGGTGATTAAGGAGATGTGGCAGCCACAGGCAAAGGGGTAGGAAAAAGGAAATAAAAAAGAAAACCACAAGTATTTGTTGGGGTTCACCTCATGAGCCAGGGAGCAGGACATGAGTTACTTTCTGAACTCTGTCCAGATGCAGCAACCTGGGAACTGCAGACCCCCGACAGTGACTTTAAGTTTCTGATTAACAGAGCACGAGACTTTTACCAGAACTGAACACAATTCTGACCCTGCTGAACGTCAAAGTGCTTCCCCTGAGCATCAACAACTGCAAACAATTGCCAAGTGTCTATTTAATATTTTTGAGGTGTGAGACACGGTGGGGATGTAAAGGGAACACCTCTGTATTT